>PVHP010045659.1:0-13599 GCA_004024765.1 Zapus hudsonius | reverse complement strand
TATCTGATTTCTTTTTTGTTTGTTTGTTTGTGTGTTTTGTTTTGTTTTTGAGGTAAGAAATTGCTCTAGCCCAGACTGACCTGCAATATACTATGTAGTCTCAGGGTGACCTCGAACTCACTGGGATTCTCCTACCTCCACCTCCTGAGTACTGGGACTAAAGGTGTGTGTCACCATACCAGGCTGATATCTTTTTAATTTAAATTCCTCACTCAAAAAGAGAAAAACAAATAGAGAAAAATAATGCCACGGAATATGGGAAAGTAAAAGATAGCATCTACTAGAAGAAATAAAGCCTCTTCAAATAGCCAGGCATCGCCTTGATAATTGTCTAGGTGATGCCCAGGTAAGAGCTTAGAGCATGAGAGCTGAGGGCTCAAGTCACTGGCCCACATCACACAGGTGCTATGGAAAAAGTGAGACACTCAGTCCAACTTCCAAGCTTAAGTGCTAATTGTTCATTTGCAAATTGTCTTTAGGAAATGACTGGGTTCTGGATTTACGAGGCTAAACAACTTGAAGCTAAAACAAAGGGTGTTTAGGAAATAGATCAATCAATTGCTTTTTTTTTTTTTTGTAACACAGATCTGGTATCCTCACAGAAGAGTATGCTCAGCCCTGTACTGTTTAATCATGCTCAGTTTCATCAGCAATCAACCCTCTCATTCCATCACCGCTTTCTGAAATTCTACATTTGAATGGTAAATTCCTACTCATAGAGGGAAAAAATAAACAGCGGAAAGGTAAATTGCTAGGATGGAATGCTGTGAGTTAATTTGGGCCCTTCGAAAGAGTCCCAATTAAAAATAGTAAACAGACCACCAAATGATACCCCTGTTGGCATCTAAAAGCAGTTAAATGTAAAAAAGCAGACGCAAACACAAACTGAGGCATCCTTAAAGGGATGAGTAGGTGTGTGAAACAGGTAGTGTCTAAAAATACAGAAATTCAGCAATGTTAGAAAACCTCATCCAGAAGCTCACGTACTGTAAGTAAAGGTAGAACATTTAGAACAATTTTTACTTCTATAAACTTTTGGGCTTCTTCATGGCTCTATTTGAATATGTTTTAATAAAGATAAAATAAAGGATGCTGTAAATATTTTATCATCATGTAAAATGACTTGTGTAAACTTCATAGTAGTAAATCGATACATTTAGACACACTTCTAGTATTTCTTAAACAAAATCACAGCCAGAAAGATAAACAAGAATCAATAGCCTTGACTATGGGAAATACTGATTATATTTAGGAATGCCAAAACTTTCTTACACTGAAGTAGATGATGTTTACATTTCAAAAAACAAATTAACACTCCCCAGAAGACATGTTTTCTGTTAGGACAAATGTAAATACCAGAAAGAATCTGCAGTTTTTTAAAGATCCACTTATTGCTTTGAGGAATGCTAAAGAACTGAATTTGGGTCCCAAAGGGCCTGTCAGTCTGAAGTTACAGTGATGTGATGGAAAAGCTCTTGGTACAGTGCCAGGCAAGGTAATCTACATGTCATGGAGCAGAGACGTTGAAACTATATCGGATACTTTGAGTGTCCCTGTGGCTACCTGACAGAAACTATTAAATGGAGGAAGTTTTTATTCTACCTCACAGTTTTCGAGGAAGATTGTAAAGGGACAGGCAGGGTGGATTATCTCAGTCTGTGGAGACAGTTCACATGGCAGTATCCCAGGACACAGAAGAGGCCAGAACCAAGGACAGGTGTAATCTTCAAAGGCCTGCCTCTACTTCTGGTACCCAGGCCCCACTTCTTAAAGGTTCCATAATACTCAAAATCTAAGTGTGTGGATTTCTTCATACCAGAAGGTGCTACACACTTTGCTCAGGTTGAAAAACCATCAACAGTCCTCCATCCAACTGTATAGTCCACAATTACCTGCCAGGCAAAATATGCCCTTTGGCAAAATAAAGGCATGAAGTTATAGGATAACCAACTGCTTTCTGATTGGATTTGAGGTTTATTCCTCAGGAGGGAATTCATGTCTGGTACCATAAAGCTGGCCAAAAGCCCCTTGCTAGGACATGGGACCTGGGAGGGAGTCTACTACTGTGGTTATGCTAAATGGACAGCATTTCAAAATGCCTTCTAAATATCTATATCTGTTCCCCTAGATTCATACAACTAGAAACCTCGATTATAGAAGTTTCTTATTATAAAGGGCAGTGGTTAATGCAGAGATGCATAACTGAAGAAATTACCAAAAACAAGTGAGTACTGAGTGCTCAGCCTCAAACCGGATATTTAAAACCAAGGCTCAGGGGACTTCACAGAAAAAGGTCCAATAAGATTGTAAGAGTGATGCAAATTGCTAGCTTTTTGATACAATATGGGCATTGCACTCAAATTCACAGCAGCTGTGATTGCCTGAACAAGAGTGAGCCTGTCATCATACATGAATGTGGAGGAGGATACATGAGACCCCAGACCTCCCAGAGTAGCTAATAGAAGCTAATGGTCACTGGGAGAGGGATCCAAGTTGATCCATGGTATAGCCATTAGAAAGTTGCCCATTTATAGTAACTTATATTCCATTCATGGTCATGTAAGTAAAAAAAATGTAAAAATGTATTAAAAATGCATGAAAATAAAATCAGTGGGGAAGAAGGGTGTTAGTGGGAGAGAATGGAGGATATCAGAAGGTAACTAGAAGGAATAAGATAAAAACATATACACATCTATGAAAATGTCAAAAATGAAAAAAAAGCAAAAACAATTGAAATATCTCTGAAGCTCTGAGGGAAGCTGCAGGCTCATATCAGAATACTTATCATCCTGAAGCATTTGAATCCCAGACTGAATCCCAGATGTCTGACTCTAAACATACAGTAAAAATGAAAGGGAAGAGACAGAATACAGTAACATGCTTCCAATGGAATGTAAGCATTTCTTCACTCTTCCAACATGTCTACTTGCCCTGAGTGCCTCACGGGTACTTGGTGCTTAAAATCTTTTTTTGTTAATTTGCTAGCACTGTTGTAACAGAGTTCTGCACACTTGTTTATACAACAGAAATTTGTGATGTCAAACTTAGAGAGGCAAGTGTGCAACCCATGTGTCAGTGGGCTTGGCTGCTGTTGAGAGCTGCTACTGTCCTCTCTTGGTATCTGGGGGCTTGTTGGAAATCTAAGGTCTGTGGCTTCTGTTGAACACTTTCTCTTTCGTCTTCATATGTCATATTCCCTGGCATGCAGATCTGCATCCACTTTCTCCTTCCTCTGAGGATACCAAGTCACATTGGATTAGGGGAACATCCTGTTCCAGTAAGACATATCATGTTGACTATTTACAACTTCAACTACCCTCTTTCCAAAACAGGTTGCATACTGTGCATACTGTATGCTGGGGGATTACAACACTATTTGAAAGACAACCCCTTTCATCCCTTCCTATCTATGCAGGCTACTTACTTGATCTCTGTCAACATATCTCACAACATTCATTGATAATCCATCTCAGCCACCCCCCCTCATTTATGCTTCTTAGTTTCAATAGATAACATGTATTCCTAAATAATGCAACAAACCTCCATCATTGAGTTGGATGGTTTCATATATAAAATAGCACAAATACATATAGGTCATCAACCTATAACTTTTTCTTCAATTGTTGTTTTTTGGTCTGGCAAAATATATGAAAATCCTGCCCTTGACTTGCAATTACTCAGAAAAGTCATTTTATCCATCAATATACAATGACTGGGCTCTAATATTAAATGTGACCATGTACACCTATTCCCGGAGACAGAAAGCTAAATGTCAGAAGGCTTCATAGCCATAAAATAATAGCATAAGCTCTGCGAGGCTTAGAAAGAAGTATCGTACCTATTTTTCAAATGAGAAGAGTCAGTTTCATTAAATCAGTATTACTTTTTACAAACATTTAAGAATAACGTGCTTTCCATGTATTTTTAGATTTAGGAGTCTATTTTTATTTCATTTATTAAAGTTGATTCTTGATGTCATAAAAACTCTGAGAAGCTGTAAAATCTCTAATGCCTATAAAGTAGCCTTTGGTAAAGAAAAAAGGCCATATGGAATAATGAGGCAGAAACTAGAACTCACAGTATCTTCTCTCACACCAATAGTTAGAAATCCACAGCATGTGGGGGGAAATGGCAGAAGGTGTTAATAGTTTGCTGAGCAGAGGTGAAATTATATATAAAGAGATACTAAGGTCAGAGACTTTGTCTTGGGAAAATCACAAAAGATACATGAACTTTTTTAAAAATTTATTTTCACTTCCTTTTCTGCAACTCTTTGTTCTGGAAGACTCCTAACAAACTCTAGCCTGCATTTACTACATCTGTAAAGAAGTGAATTAGCAACAAACTCATTAACTACTAACAGTTTAGATCTGTTCTCAGCATGTTTACATGTCAGTCAGCCATGACTGCTGAGCTCTATGTAGACTCTGAAATTTTCAATGAAGCATGTCTTGGACAGTGTTCATTCAAATTTCAAAAGATTTTTTGCAGGTGACCTTGATGCTTAGCCAGACTGAGGACACCTAGTCAATCCCTTAATAGCTAATGGAAAAATTTAAGATCATGTAAGAAATGAAACAAAAGATTCCCGCAAAGCACAGGCTCACATGGTTCTCCGCAATACTGCTTTCTAGAAAGGAGATCTTCCCAATTTTTGCTCGTGGTCCTAGTGCTATTATGCTAGTTTGGTTTATATGCTAATAGTATGGGATCTGGCTTATTTATAGATTTATAGATTTGAAACATAGCCTATGAGAAATGATTAGTTACTATTAATAACTCCTTGTGAGTGAGGACACTGAGACCCTTTTCAAGATCATTTAGTTATAAATGGTACAACTAAGATGAAAATCAGCCTCTTTTCCTTCAACATTGGCTCTTTCAAAATCCAGGGCTTAGCTGAACAAGACCATTTGATTGTGTTTATTTTTTCTACTGTAAGGCAGAAGACAAAGGCTGCCTCTTTGTGCTATTTTAGAAGTAAATACAGCTGCCTATTGGAAATTACATATGTCACCAGATGTGGTAAGAATGGAATAAAATTTCAAAAGTTAGTTTTTAAAATCTGTCTATATAATGCAAGTACTAGAATGATGAGATTTCCCCCCCCCCAGGAGATATTTGGCTATGTCTAGAGACATTTTTGGTCTCTACATACATAAAACACCTACTGCAAAAAAAAAATGCTTTCTGGCCACATTGATCAGTAGTGCCAGATTTTAAAATATTGTTGTTATACTTCTAAAGGTTCCACCTATGAATCATTGTTTGTGGCTGAGTAATCTGCACAAGCCATTCAAACAAATGCATCAACACACAAACATTGCACTCTTTCTGAAATGTTTACTGACAGTCAGAGATGACAGAGGGAGAACCCTAAACCTAGCAAGCAATGGGGCCTTAAGACTTACGTTGAATTGACTTAATAGTTACAACCCATCAGAGACATGTTTATACCAGTATAATTTATGTTGTGGGACCCCTGTTACTAAACCAGAAAGTCAGAAACATATATATAGGATATATATTTGAATACATCAATGACTTGTGGGTTAATGAACTCATTCATAACCTAGTAAAGCAATATTTGTCTATGTTAATTGACAAAGGAGTTCATAATAGCATCCTCCATGAGATATTTTTAATTAAAAAAGGATCTCAAAGTGGACTATGTGGGTTATTTTATTTCTCCTAGCCCTTTTGAGAGAGATTAAAGGATTTGCTTCATAAAGTATATCAGGCAGTCATTAAGAGGTCCCCTGTATAATACTTGATCTCACAGGATGAGAATGACTGCTTCATTAACGTCTTGACTTTCTGACTTTAGGAGTTGGGGAAAAATTATGAAGTAGCTAATTTGCCTTCAGTCACCTCTGCAGTCTTTATCCTTTCTTCCAGGTCAGATTTTCATCTGCTAATTTTTTATGGTTTCTCTAACAGAAGATGTCAGTCATTATAGACAGAAAATAGACAGAAGATAAGTAATAGATAAATACATAGAACCCAAATTCAAATAATGTGTATACTTTTCAGCATATATTGCTCAAGGTTAAAAAAAACATGAAATTAAAATATTCTTTATCTCCTCAAAGTTGTGCATTAAGCTTAAAGAAGAATATTTTAAAAAATTAGAAGCCTTGTAGTGCCTTCATGGCTACCTATTCTAAAAGCCATAACCAGATTCTGAAAACCCAGGTCACTTTTAAAGTAGCATAAATCTTACAATTTCATAAGTACAAACTAATCACAATTGTATCTGAGCTGTCAGTTATAAAATGTAAGCCCTCTATTAATACTTATTCAATTTTCTACAAATAATCATTAAACTTTTTAGATTGTTAACCTATTTTTCTTAGTGATAGAAATTCAATTTGAAATCTACTAGATCATTTAATTTTAACACATTGAACTTTTGCATATTCATTTAAATTAGTTTTTAATATTCTGTATTTGTTTGGTATTATATATTAAAATCTCAGGGCTAGAGAGATGGCTTAGCAGTTCATAAAACCTGATGGCCAGGGTTTGATTGTCCACTACTCACATAAAGCTAGATACACAAAGTAGCACATGTTTCTGAAGTTCATTTGCAGTAACTGGAGGCACTGGCACACCCATAATCACTCTCTCTATCTGCTTTTCTCTCTCTTTCTCTCTGTCTCTCAAATAAATAAATAAATGTTTTAAAATGTCTCCAGAATCCTGTTCATATTCTGAAATAGATATTATTCAAAATCAAAGTAATTTCAAGAAAACAAGTTTATTCAAACTATAAACAAAATTATTCAAATATAACTTAAATAAAACTATGGTTACCCAAGTTTCTTATATGACATAGAAAAATAATATACTTTTAGTGTACAATCAGGTCAAAGTAAGCCATAATATGAAAGGCTTTCTCTACTTCTACAAGATAAAAACAAAACAGCCACGATTCTGGAGACCTTTGAACTCATTAGATTATATTTGTTTAGGGCAAAACTATAATGAATCTAACATAATGCCTTCCCTTTCAAAGTACAACTACAACCATTATTTTGAAGTGAAATGAAAAGAGTTTCTACTGTACCAGTGTGCAAGACTAATCAACAATGCAGACCAACCATCGGCTGGGGTCTCATTTCTGTTACCTATTTGACACAGCAGATGGGAAGCTTCATTGAAATGATAATATAACAAAATAAAAAAGCATCCCCCAGCCCAAAGAAATACCTTTTTTCCAAACTGGAACTTTTGATTAACATTAGTATCCGTTCTTTCTGGAATATCCCACATAGTCATGCAATCCTCTCTTCTAATGCTAGGTACTTTTGCACACACATTTTCCAATGGTGGGCAGTTATCGGTGGAACATTCATGTGAAGCAGAAAACCCTGCCCTGGGAAAATCACAAGCTGCATAGGAGATATCATTGTGAAGAATCTGCTGGGACATCCTGTCATTGTCCACTTATCATTGTCCCTCACATATTCACTGAGCAGATAAATGCCGTTTAGACCAGTTATTGCTGGCTCCATACTTGCTATCATGTACTGATTCTTCCCTCACCTTGATGGCCTCCTCTTCTTCCATGCCCCACATTTTTTTTGTTTTCTGAATGGAGTGAGAAAGGAAGTGTTGCTGGGCGTGGTGGCACACGCCTTTAATCCCAGCACTCAGGAGGCAGAGGTAGGAGGATCACCATGAGTTCAAGGCCACCCTTGACCTTGAGACTACGTAGTGAATTCCAGGTCAGCCTGGGCGAGAGTGAGACTCTTCCTCAAAAAAACAAAAAAAAAAAAAAAAGAAGAAAGAAAGGAAGGAAGGAAGGAAGGAAGGAAGGAAGGAAGGAAGGAAGGATTAACAGGTCTGGAGAATTTCTGGTCCTTCCTATAATTACCTAATGATGGACAAGGGAAGATGATAAACACAAAACCAGGCTTGAAACTTAACAGCCATGACCACAAGCAGAGATGTTATTTGTGGTTTCCTAGAACACAAAGAAATGTAGGGTTTCTTGTTCAATAACCATATAAAAGCACAACTAAGGATATTTCTTCTACCATCTTTCAAACTGTCCTACCACTTTCTATTATTTGTTGAGGGAATGCAGATGCTCAGAGGTTGTGTGTGTGTGTGTGTGTGTGTGTGTGTGTGTGTGTGTGTGTGTGTGCCTGTGTGTGCCTGTGTGCTCCCGGCATGCCACTGGTTGGCTGTTGACAGGGAAGTAATCTCCTTGTGTTTTTGGCTTCCTGACAAAAGTGATGTGGACTTCTGAGCAAGCCCTAACCCAAGATGCACCGCAGTGTGAAGAGGAGAGGCCATCATGATGCCTGACCGGAGAAGCTGTTGGCAGATGGCTGTCATGAGGTCCATGTCAACTTCATCAGGACTTTTCAGTGGTAAGCCCATGAATGGGAGGTCTTTGGAAGGAGTTCTGAGTTACCTATCAACACAGGGCTAATGGCTCTGTAAGAGTGCTGCAATTAGTAGGAATGAATAGTCTTTAGATTGCAAAATCCTCTACTTCAGTTTCTCTGTGGTTTTTCTTTCCAGTCTTGCTGACCTCCATACCATGCAAACAGTTCTGGAGTTTGGGATGGCTTACAGGGAAAAGAGAAGAGAAGGTAAGGGGAGGAGAAAAAGACAGATGAGGAAGAAATAGAGAAGGAAAGAGAACACAGGTACAAGAAAGGAACAAACTGGGAGTGATGACGGAGACAGAAGGGAAAGGGGAAAGAAAAGATATGGAGCCAACAGTTTGCTCAAGGAAGTTTGAAAACATGGAAAATATTATTTCCATGGAGATTCGTAGAAGAAAGAAGCACCAGAGCCCAAAGTTTAGCACAGGAACTCCAATTCCAATAAAGAGGGAATGAAGAGAAGTCAAAGGAAATCATGTGTGATGGTTAAGTTTTGTTGTCAACTTGACCTTTCAAGTAATCTTGGGTAGGTCTCTGAGGATGTTCACAGGAAGGCAGCCTCTCAGGAGGGGGCAGGACGTCAGGAAGCTCAAAGGAGCTAGAAGTCAACATCCTTTCCTGTATTGGGAAGTACAGGAAGGACGTTCCAGGGACTCAGGAAGCCATTAAGTCTGGGATAGAATTGCAAGACCCCACCCTAGGGCTATATAAAGGTGAAAGAATTCCCTCCTTGCCTTCCTGCCTATTTGCTGTTCTGTGTGTCTTGGTGATGGGTTTTTCTCTCTGCTTGGAACTGTGAAAGAGGACCAGCCTCGTTCATTTTATGGGACTTCCCCTGGATCTGTAGCCTGAATAAATTGTTTCCTCCCATAAACTGTGCCTGGTTTGGAAATTCATCCCATTGGTTAGGTCAACCAGTGGGAACCACTTAGAACAGAACTGATAGATAAATGACAAGAGATAAGCAATGGATTGAGAGCTCAGTCTACATTAGAGATTTGATTCAAATATCTATTCTAGGAGCTCCAAGAAGGCTCAACTGAAATAAAGACAAAACAGAGTCAGAGATCAAATATAGATAACAATTGTGATTTTCCTAAGATTATGTAGTCCACTGCTGTTTCTACTTGGAGATATATTAAATATTATTAAAAGAAAATATGTACAAGTCTCTAGGATCAATCAGATGTATGGGGGAGAGAGGAGGAAGAAGAGAAAGAGAGAAAAGAGAAGAAGTAGGAGGAATAGGAGCAGAATGAGGTGGACAGAAAGGAGGGGAGAGAAATATGGTTCCTTTTGAATGAATATATACTATAGAAATAGAGTTCTTTCCTAGAATAAGACCTTAGGATCAGTACCCAATATGAAGAGGAATATGAAGAGGAAAGTTCATATCCAATATCAGACATTTTTGAAAAATTAAGTAATATTAGCAAATATGAATTATATGGCAAAATTTCTGTGAATTAATTATGTTACTGTGATGTAAAATATGTTATATTTCTTATGATAATTCTTAAATTACTAATTTTTTGCCACTTCTATTATCAGTGGGACACATCAGCCAAAGTAAGTAATGTGCTTTTTACCAATATTTTAGATCCATAATTTTCAAATACAATTAGTAACTCACCAGACTGCTGTTTTCCCATTGTTCTAGAAATTTCCCAGTGTAGCCTGACCTCCTCTTACCTGCCTGCCATTTCAAGTTCTTTGAGTCCTTTAAATTAATTTCCTTTTTAGATTCGTTATTTGTCACGCTTCTCTTATTTCTTGGCATTCACACCCACAATTACATTCTGCATGCTGCTTGTAATTATCTTGCTGCTATTGGAGACTGCATGGCTTCCCACACTTCAGATCCATATGAGCATACTTGAGATCATAATTACAGTCTCGTGGTTTTGTTCAGCAACTTAAAACATTCAAAGTTCTCTTAAAGCAATGAACATTCTGCAAACAGAGCTTCTGATGCATACCTTCCATAAGTGGCCTGTCTCCTTGGGAATTTTTCAACCTCTTTGAGAATTAGGTAGATAAATACCTGGTTTTACATATGCATGTACACACACACAATAGGCATAAATATTTTCATACAAATTTAAGGGGCTGAGTTATATTCATTTCCTCTGTGGACTATAAACTATTACAAAAACTAGATATTTTCTAGGTTATATAAAAGAAGTTCTCCATGTTTCACAATGATGCACAGTGTAAGAGACAAAACTCCCTCTCCATTGATAGCATCTGTGGTAGTTTGATTAAATGTCCCCCAATAGACTAAAAAGTATATTAAAGATATGTCTCCAGCTGCCTGGCTGGAGGAGGTGTCACCTAGGCCAGACTTTGGTGATTCTGAGGTAGATGTAAAATTCCAGCTATACATATGCAAGGGGAGCTGAAGTCTGGCAGTCCTGCTACTGTTTTAGTTAAAAAGAGTATGTTTGCTTGCTTTGGAGGTGTGGGGTCTCTGTCTCTGCTTGGATCTATGAAAGGGGGGCAGTCTTTTCCTTCATTTTGGAACTTCCCCTGGATCTATTTCAATAAATACAATTTCCTCCCCAAATTGTGTCTGGTTTGGAGATTCATCCCAGCGGTGTGTGTGGCTGGCTAGGACAGCATCATTCTCTCATCTTATGTCTGTCTTTTAACACCAGCAAATTGGAGACATTTCATAGAATATCCTATGCTTTTCCTTATCTCTGAGTCATTTCCTGATGCCCAATATGTCTTCTGTCCATTTGCCCACTTACTTCAAATAGATAACTTCTCCATCACCTCTTTTAGTATCAGAGGTAATCTTTATGAGCTCAATCTAGAAGATGGCTTTTCTTTATTTTGCTGGACTCTGTAGCAGCATTCCCTGCTGTTAGCAACAATCTCAGATTTCTATTTACTGTATCCTCCTGACTCCCACAATCTATTTATTACTCCACCCCAGCAGTCTTTCTGCCTCTATACAATTTCATTGTCTTAATTTCAAGTCATAGATGGAATGTTTCACATTTCTGCTTATTCCATTAAACTACAGTATTTCTAGAATCTCATCCATATTATATTAATGTCCTCAATTAATGTCCATCTTTAGGTTACTTTTATCATATTTTATATCTAGTTTTGCTCACTCCTAAAATGTGAGAACATATGCACAAATTCCTTTGGTTCTAAAATCTAATCTTAGTTCAGCTATTTCAGATCAGTGAATTGGTAGTCCAAAAATTAGAAACCAAGAAATTATTCATGGGACTCTGCTGCCTCAGCTGAGCTCTGCAGAAAACAGGATGGAACTTGCTGGCACAGGCATTATTGCTTTGTTAAGGAAAGCAGTGGAGGCAGCTGTCATGAAAGACAAGGAAAGTGAAGTGGAAAGGATGGAGACACCATACAAAGATCCATACCAACTGCCACTGATATCCCACCTCCCAGACAACTGCATTCTAAAGCCATATAAACTATGTGCCAAGACAGTTTATCCAGAAAGAGTCATTGGGGAATATTTATATAGTTTATCCAATTTTCTATCACTCGAGGAAATCAGTCCTCGAATTTAGCTAGGGATGCACATCTCTCTTTGCGGTCATGGAAGGATAATGTGAAAAGCCACCCTAACACAACTCTTTGGTTCCCACATCTGGGAATTTTGTTAATGTGCACAGGTGATTATACATCATCTTGTCAGTGCTTGTATATTAGCTAAGATTCTAAGAGACCACTCTGATGGTTGACTCTGGATGTGGGGTGACTAGAAGCATAGAGACAGTTGTTGACACATTGCTCCATTTCCATTATCACAAGACATGCCCCTTGCTCCAACACACTGTTATGTAGGCAGAAGATATCATCAGAGGCATTAATCAGTAACTTTTATATATAACTGAAAGTCTGATAGACAAATAGAAAAACTGAAAGACTGAATCAACCAATCCAGTCAAATCAAACCAAAATATGTGTTACATTAGCACAAAATGCCCTATATTTAATTAATTTTTATGGTTTTTCTAAGTTTTGCCCATAGTTTCACTGTAGGATGTGGTAGGGGAGCCAAAGCTGTTCCCTTATCACACAGAGGATGCCTGATTCTAGTAAATCTGCTCAAGCTTCCCTGTGCCAACAGCCTCCAGCTGGGGCTTGTTAAAGACTTTTTTTCTGCCTGCTATAAATCATTTTCACTAACATCCTTTCCTTTGATTACTGGCCTAACTCAAGTCAAAGTGGCTGATGCCCCATGTCATGGTTTGATCCAGGTGTCCCCCACAAACAAATGAATGTGTTCTGGGTAATTGATCCTCAGCTGATGGCAGTTTGGATTTTACAATCTGATGGAGCTGTGTTGTTGGGGTGGACTTTGGGGGGTTATAAGCCAGCTCCCCCTTGCCAGTATTTGGCACACCTTCCTGCCACTGTTTCCAGTGCTGTGGCGGAGGTGATGTCCACCCCTCTGCTCATGCCATCATTTTCCCTGCCAGAATGGAGCCTTCTCTCGAGTTCATAAGCCAAATAAACCCATTCCTCCACAAGCTGCTTTTCCTTGGGTTCTTTTTGTGCAGCAACAGAGTAAGTTGACTACAACACCCCATCTTAGAAAACTCTAAAGTAATGGCTTTGTTTTTATTTTTTACTATGTATTCTAATTATCACTTGGGGGGGCAGAGGTGATTGCTGAAAAACACTATGTATTTCTTCAACCATAACTATTACCTTTTCAAGGGTATGTGTTGTTAAATTTTATCTCATTCCTCAGTTTTGTGCTTAGCAAAAGAAATAAACAAGAAAGAAAGAAACAGAAAGAAAGAGAAAGAAAGAAGGAAGGAAGGGAAAGAAAGAAGAAAGAGGAAGAGAAGAAGGGAGGGAGGAAGAGAGAGGAAGGAAGAAAGGCAGGAAGGAAGGAGGGCAGAAAGGGAAATATTAAGATGGAGGGAACAAAGGAAAGGAAAAAGGAGAAAGAGACAACTATTCATTTGTTCATTTGACTGAATAAATGCAGCCAGAAAATGAACAACAAGATCATATTACTTATAACCACAAAAATACAAGTAAGAACAAAACAAATGATCTTGGAGAAATAAGATAATTATATGATTATAAAAACTATAATGTATCCAATAAATACAATTCTCAAAAATAACATCAGGCTAACAACAGTAGAATAAACAAAACTCCAAGTAGAAAAGGATGGGGTGGAATTTGATAATATTTA
>PVHP010045658.1:0-13553 GCA_004024765.1 Zapus hudsonius | reverse complement strand
GAGAGAGAGAGAGAGAGAGAGAGAGAGAGAGAGAGAGAGAGAGAGCGAGAGCGCGAGCGAGAATGGGCGCACCAGGGTCTCCAGCCACTGCAAATGAACTCCAGACACATGCACCACCTTGTGCATCTGGCTTTACTTGACTATTGGGGAATCGAACCTAGGTCCTTGTGCTTTGAAGGCAAGCACCTTAACCACTAAGCCAGCCCCCCTCCATTTTTTAAACTGCCCCCAAACGACACACCCCTGGGTCTCCTGGGAAAGCTGATTTGGCAGGCCCTAGGGATGATGGTTCCCGGCCAGGGTAGGAAACCTCAACCCCAGCCCCCTGGTTTCTTTATAATGTTGAGTCTGAATGCGACAGTCTCCTTCCTCACTTTACACATGGGGAAACGAAGGCCCACAGCATCCAAAGGACCCAACAGTCTTACAAGGTCCAAACGAGATGCAACCTTTCCCTAAGCAAGGCAGAGCTTTGGGCAACGGGTCCAAAAGATTCAGGGCCCAAGCTGCCCCTCTTCCCCCGCCCCCGAGGCTGGCAGGGCTGATGGGTAAGGCTGGGGCACTTCTCTCACCCACCTGCTCCAGATCCAGCTGAGAACAAGGATATCCACTTCCTACCTCGGCCCAAAGGAACCAGAAGGCCAAAGGAGATGGAGATTATTTTTTTTTATTATTGTTATTTTTCAAATACGAATTATTTCCAGCCGGAAGGCAGAGGGATGAAGGCCACTGGAGGCCTCCAGCCGCCGGCACCCAGCCAGCCTCGTAAATGTCTGGCAGCTGGAGGGAGACTCAGCTCGTTGCTATCGAAATGAGCTCGTTACTGCTAATTTCCCTGGCTCACCGACCGATGCATCCCATGTGTCCCGCCTCTCCAGGGGTCTGGGAGAGTCACAGGGTGTAGGCGGAACTTCAGAGTGGCCTCAGTTTCCCTCACCCAAGTGCAGGCAGCAGGAAAGGGAACAAAGATGGTCCATTGGAAGATGAGTCAACTGTAACTCAGGTCAACCATTGTTCACTGGGCAGCTCACTCCTGTGGGTGAGAGGTAAGGTCTCACCACTGCTTGCAGAGCACCCAGTATTCCCTGGCAGAGACAAGCGGATAAGTGATTCTAATCACCCTTACTTTATAGAAATCAAGACTCAGAGAGGTTTTAGTAATTTGTTTAGGATCATATAGCTAATAAATGCCAGGCCTTATTCTAAAGCCAAAATTCTATTTCTTTTAACTTTTTATTGACAGTTCAGACTTCTATTTAAAAGAGAGGGGTGGGTAAGACAAGAGGGCAAACCTGGAAGAGACCATGTCTAACCCACCATTTCAGCTGTAGGCATTATGAATTAGAAGGAGAAAACTAAAAATAAAAAAAAAAGAAGTGTTCCTTCCTGGTGAAGTGACCAGAGACGGTATTCTGGAAGAGTCACACACAACTCATGCTTGGAGTTGCCAAAGCTCAAAGCAGGGCAGAGATAATACCACCAGGCTTGAGTGAACATCTCTGGGGGGCAAGCTAGGGAGGGTCAGAGGACAGCCGAGCTGTCAGAGAGCACGTGCTCCAGCAGCTCGGTGGGCGGTGGGCGGTGGGCAGTGGGCAGGTTCCAGCGCAACCAGGGCTCCTCCACCCACCAGGAACCAGGTGTGGTCTCGGGCTAAGAAGCCAGGCCTGGTCAGATCCACAGGATGGAACAGAACAAAGCCATCAAAGGCAATGTTTATGAAGAGTGTGCTGACAGGAAAATGTTTATGTGGTGCTAAGGAGAAAGGCGGGAACAAAACTAGATCTGTATGCATGTGTACGTGTTTTGGTGGGGTGTTTGGGCTTGTTTATTTGGTTGTGTGTGCGTGTGTTGTGGTGGGGGTCAAACCAAGGATCTTATGCATAATAGGTAGGTAAGTTCACTACCACTGAGCCACATCCCCAGCACCAAAACTGAATTTTATAACAGGAAAAACACAATAAGCCAAAATATTCTATGAACCTTTGCAAAAGCCCGAGTCCAAGTATTTCCTCCCTGTATCGCTGCACTTTTCTAAGCTTCCCAATTTTCCATAATAAGTCACATACTTTGGAAAACAAAATCAAGTAAATGTGTCTGAAGCAAGCCCAAATGATGCCACCTCTACCAGCCCCCCACGCCCACCCCAACACCCCCAGGGCCCCTGGGCCTGCACACCTGTGACGCTGAGCAGACCCTGCCTGCACTCTCTACCCTGCAGGAGGAAGGTCTGGATGAAGAGCTGGGGAGATGGCTCAGGAGGCAAAAGCGCTTGCTGTGCAAGCATGATGCCCTGAGTTGGCATTCTCGGAACGCACATCAAGCTGCACACAGTAGCGAGCATCTGTGATCCCAGCGGGGCAGAGACAGGAGAATCCCCAGAAACTCATGGGTCAGTTAGCCCTGCGTAGGCAGTGGTGAAAAAGACACCCTGCCTCTAACAAGTGGAAGGTGAGGACCAACATTTGAGGTTGCCCCCCCCACATGCATGCGCGCACACATGCTTGCACACAAAACGCAGCCTAGGGAATGTTCTTGCTCTAGGAGTTCCAGAAAGATGGACACCAAGACAAGACAGTCATAGCCACTGGTGTCCCAAAAGCTGCAGGGTGGAGCACTCCACACCTGGGTTCCATCTGCAGCCAGGTGAGGGCCTTCACTGCCCAGATCTACAGAGGGATATCTGAGGCCAGGCTGCAGGGTCATCTTGGCTTCCTCCATGTGTGACCTTGCTCCAAGAGAGAAGTGTCTCCAAACTGCCAAGCATCCTACCTCATGGCCCACCCACCCCCCTGCAGCCCCTCTAGACCTCACAGGCCTCTGGGGTTTACTCCTCAGCACAGTGCAAACCAGGTGTGAAGGACCTTTGGGGTTGGAGAGATGGCTCAGAAGTTAAGGCCCTTGTCTGCAAAGCCTAATGACCCAGGTTCGATTCCTCAGTACCCACATAAAGCCAGATGCACAGGCAGCACATGCATCTGGAGTTCACTTGCAGTGGCTAGAGGCCCTGGTGCATCCATTCTCTCTGTGTGTCTCTTCTCTTTCTGTCTTTCTCTGCTTGCAAATAAAGAAAAATATTTTAAATATTTTTTAAAAACAAGGTGGAAGGCAAGGACTGTTGTCCTCTGATCTCCACAAGTGCTATGGCACACACACGCCCAAGCTCACACACATCAACACACACACTTTTTTTAAGCCTTTCTGCTGATACCCAAAGAGCAAGCACCCCAGGGCTCCCTCTCCTAAGGTGGAGGTCCTCGAAGAGGCTGCATGTTCACTCCCATGTTTTTCTGGAACGGCATTCTGGGAAGTGAGGACTCAAGCATGCCTGGCTGAGTCTTGGCTGTGAGGCTTTACTTTGCCATAAGGGCCTTTTTCCACCTACCCAGGCCCAGAGCTGGCACTGTAAGGTTTCCTGGCTCGCTTGCTTTTTTCTTTTTTCCCCTCACTTTTTATAAACCTGTTTACCTTTGGGCAACAGAAAGCCAAGGTTCCAGGCAAGCTGAACTTAAGTACCAGCCAGGAAGAAAAGTGGTAGGAAAGGGGATGGGATCCTCCTGCGGATGGTGAGGGCAAGGAAAATCGGGACCTCACTCCCTGGGCAAAATCCTTCCCTTCCGATTCCACACCCATCTGTCAAGTGTCAGACATTGAGAGGCACCCAAGAGCTAGCAGCTGCAGGGACAAAGGGACCCCTCAGCTCCCTTCCGTTGCAGAGGTCGGGCCAAGAGTGAAGGAAGGACGGGTTAGGGTTAGGGTATACCCAGCTCTGCTACAGGATGGAGGAGACTCCAAAGAGGAGCTGCTGTGTATGCGGACCTTCAAAGACACAGGAAGGGTTGCTGGCCAGGGGATTAAAAAACAAACCAGCCTGCCAGGGCACTCCAAGTAGCAGGATCGTGAAAAGGCCTGGCAGGCTGCTGGTTTGGGGCAAGGCCTGTGTGCCAGGCTAGATTTCTACCACCTGGTCTCATGGAATGCTGGGAGGTTACTGAGTAGGAAAGGAAGGCGTAAGCTTCTAAGGAGGCGGAGCTCCATCCTCTCCCCAGCACGTTCCTGTGCCCCAGCCAGGGCAGGGGGTTTGCCCAAGGCTCCCTCCCTCTTGCTTTCTGCTTTGTTTTTTCTTCTTTCTCCTTCTCCTTCTTCTCCATTCACACACAATGAAGCTGAACCGAGGTTCCTTGGCCCAGGCTGACCATGAGACTCACCTGTGGAACTTAGCAAAAGCTGGGTCTGAGGTGGGACCACCAGGTGACCCTCATGGACTCTATGGACGTGCAGTGGCCTTGTGAGGCCCTGGCCAGACAATGGCCACTCAAATCTTCTGCAGGTGCTAAACCCATCAGAGCTGAAACTCTGCTTCACCTCTCCTAAGTCAGATGACCCAGAGGACTGCAGGATACCTGGTAAAATGTGTGTTTCCCATGCACAGCGAAGAAAATTTAAGTATGATGCTGAACCAATACTGTTGGGGACATACTTTGCAAATTATTTTCATTGATTACCTCAAACGCAAAGGCATGTGGGCACTCGATATTTATTTGCTAAATCTGGGCTAATTATTTCACTTCTCTGATCTCAATATCCCTTTAGTATATCCATGAAATATCCCAAGTGGAAGAAGGTGACAGCATTCCATGGGAACTTCCTTCCCCACTTCTTCCTCTTAGAACCTTGCTACAGGAGAAATTGGTTTATTTGTTTCTGTTTTTCAAGACAGGATCTCATGTAGTCTAGGCTGGCCTTGGACTCAGGACCCTCCTTCCCCAGCTGTCCAAAAGCTAGGACAGACCACTGTCCCTGGCCAGGGAATAGGTATGGATTCCTGATCTTGCTCCCAGTGGGAAAGGCCCTAGTTGAGGAACAAGTCGTAACTCCGAGCATTGCCAATGGACAGAGAGCAGAAGTCAATGGACAGGTGCCAGCCAAGCCCTGGACGATGTTAAGACTTTGCTGCCCAGCAGATCATGGTTAGTTACTTCAGGACCTACATCTCTTGTATGAATCAAGAGCTCTGGGACAGTGTCCTGGCATCTTCAAGGGTGCAGCCAGGGCCCAAGTTTCTCCATCCCAAGAGGTGAAACCAGTCACGCTATCCTGTTGACCAAAGCCCCTGCTGCCTTCTGCCTGGACCCCTGTTCAGGAGTACCCACCCTCTCTCATACTATGAGCCTATGACAGAGTAGGAAGCCATGTGTGTGGTCCAGACAGTCCAACATGTTCTAGACAATGGAAAACACAGCACAGACTTCCCACTTTACAGTTTTAGTTCAGAGCAGTAAGGACAGCCACAATACCATCTAACCATCACCACCATTGTTCCAGAACTTTGGAAATCCCATACTCAATAAGTAGTCATGGCCTGCATACCAGCCTTGGAGTTCATATAAAAATTGGGATTGAGTAACAGCTCTTCCACTTGTTCCCAGAGTGATTCTGGTATGTAAAACTCTCTGAGTCTTTTTGTTGCTGTTGTTTTGTTTTCGAGGTAGGGTCTCACGCTAGTTCAGGCTGACCTGGAATTCACTATGCAGTCTCAAGGTGGCCTTGAACTCATGGTGATCCTTCTACCTCCGCCTCTCGAGTGCTGGGATTAAAGGTGTGCGCCACCACGCCTGGCTTGTTTTTTTTTTTTTTTTTTAATGAATGTGTAATGTGTATGTGCACATGTGCATGGACCTCAGGTGTAATTTCTCAGGAACACCGTCCATCTGCTCTTTTTAGACAGGGTCTATCATTGGCCCAGAGTTTGCCAGTTAGGCTAGACTGGCTGGCCAGCGTCCCCCAGGGATTCACCTGTCTCCACCTCCCCAGCACTGGGATTACAAGTGTGTGCCACTGCACCAGGCATTTGTGCATGGATTCTGGGAGTCTTACTGACTGTGCTATCTTCCTGGTCCCTCTCAGTCTCGGTTTATTCATCTATAAAATAGGATGGTAAATCACAGCGGTGTCATGAAAGTCGAGGCCAGTGGGTAGTGAGTGCTGACAGCTGCTCTTAGCTCTATTAACTGAAGGCCAGGCTGGCTTCTCTGCTCTTCTGTGGATCTCATCTGTCAGGTCCCAGGGACGTCTACGGTGACAAAAGAAGAGAAGGCTGCTTGCCTTTCCTCTCAGAGGCAGAGTGAATGGAGTGAGCACAAACAGGTTCCAGTGCTTTCCCTAGCCTTCCCAGAGCCCTATTCCAAAGCAAATATAAGTTACAAAGGCCTTTATCCACACTCAGCACCCCAAGGGTAGGTCAGCCAAAGCCCACGTTTCCAAAGCAGCCAGATGTAAATTGGCCAATTCGAAGGGTCGAGCTCCCAGAAGGGCCCGGGGCCTCCAGGTTGCCAAGCAGTGATGACCATTCCTGCAGCCTCTCTCACCTTCTGGCACTACTAGGCTGTCCCCTCCCAGTCCAATCAGGAGGTGCAGGGCCTGGGGTGTGCCTCTTTCACCAGCTGCTGTGCAATCCAGACTTGAGGCCTGATCGCTCTTAGGTTGTGGAGAAAAGAAAATACACAGTCCCCTGTAACGAGGCCTCAGCCATCCCCCAAACTTCCCATTTGTTACATGACCATCAAGCTCCCAGTGGGATGGGACTTTGCCAGTTCATTGAGCCCATCTGTTTCTATTACCTGCCACTTTACCACCAGGAAAATGACACCTAATGGCTGAGGCAAATGCCCAAGAAGTCACATCTGTCTCAGTCAGATACATTTACGCCTGACTGTCTTAGGGGATGTTATGGAGCAGAAACCATGTTGTTGGGAATCCAAGAGAAATCAATTCTTTACTCTGTAGCTCTTCCTTGAAAACGAGGCACCCAGCTACAAGCATCTGAGCCATTACCAAGGCAGGGACCTGGAATCCTAGCACTCAGGAGGCCAAGGCAGGGAGGTGAAGAGTTTGAAGGTAGCCTGGGCTACTGAGACACTGTCTCAAAAAAAAATTGTTTGTGGGCTGGAGAGATGGGTCGGCAGTTAAAGAGCTTGCCTGCAAAGCCTAACGACCTGGATTCAATTCTCTAGTACCCACGTAAAGCCAGATGCACAACGGTGCATGCATCTAGAGTTTGTTTGCAGTGGCTGGAGGCCCTGGCACATCCATTCTCTCTCTCTCTCTCTCTCTCTCTCTCTCTCTCTCTCTCTCTCTCTCTCTCTCTCTCTCTCTCTCTCGTAAATAAAAATATTTAAAAAAAAAACACACAACTATTCTATATCAATCCAGAGATTCCATGCAACTCCAGTCAGAATCCTCAGAGTCTTTTTGTGGAAGTCAATAGGCTGGTTCTAAAACTGACAGGGAAATGAAAACACCCGGAAGAGCCAAAACAGCTTTGGAAAAGAACAAGGTTGAATGACTCATACCTGCTTCCAAAACTGACCATAAGAAACCACAGTCACCAAGACTTCCCAGTATGGGAACAAAGACAGACACATAGACACCAGAACACACCAAGCATCCAGAAAGAGAACCACACACCTATCATGAATTAATTTGTGACAAAAGAACCCATATAATTCCAAAGGAAACATACACTCCACATAAATGAACGTGCATACATGCACAAGAAAAGGAAGCAAGGAAGGGAGGGAAGAGGGAGGGAAAGGGGTGTTTTGTTTTTGTTTTTTAAATATTTTGATTCATTTCTTTGCAAACAGAGAGGGAGAGAGAGTAGGCATGCCATCGTAAACAAACTCCAAATGCATACACCACTTTGTGCATCTGGCTTTATGTGAATACAGGAGAATCCAACCAGGGCTGTCAGGTTTTGCAAAGAAAAACCTTTAACTGCTGATCCATCTCTCCAGCCCCAAATATTTTTATTTATTTTAGAGAGAGAATGAATATGCCATGATCTTTTGCCACTGCAAACAAACCCCAGACACATGTGCTGCTTTGTGTGCCTGACTTTACATGGGTACTGGGGAACTAAATTTGGGCCAGTAGGCTTTGCAAGCAAACACCTTTCACAGCTGAGCCATTCATCCCAAAGGAGGTGTTTTGAATCAATGGTACTACAACTAGACCTAGATTAAAAAAAAAAAAAGAAAGAAAAATCTAGACCCATATTCACACCTTATACAAGAATTAGTTCATTATGGATTACAAGCCTGTACACAAAACCTAAGACTAGGGCTCAGTGGATAAGAACTTGTTGCTAAAGCATGAAGGTCTCTTGGGCCAGAGACTGCCAAGTTCGAGTCCCCAGAACCCATGTAAAAAGCTAGATGTGACCATGCACATGGGCAAACCCAGCCTGCAAGGAGCTAAGACCAGAGAAGCTCCAGGCTGAAGGAGAGACAATGTCTCAAGGAAATAAATACACAGATGAGCAATAAGAAAAGGGCATTCAGTATTTTCCTCTGGCCTCTGTACACGTGTGCAAGGGATGCACACATCTGCACACACATGCATACACCACAAATCACATATACCACACTACATATATACTCTATACACACACAAGCAAAAAAGAAAAAAAAAGAAAAGAAAAAAGCTAAGACTATAAAGTTTCTAGAAGAAAATCAGGTTTGGACATGCCCTTCAGATGGCAGGAAAAGCATGGAATGGAACAACTGATAAACTGAACTTTAGCAAAATTAAAACCTTCTGTGCTTCAAAAGACTCCATGGAGAAAATGAAGACATGCTACGGGGCCGAGAGACAATATTTGCAAAACACATATCTTATACATGATTGATAGTCAGAATACATAAAAACATCAAAGTTCAATAAGAACATCAAAGTTCAATAAGCAAACAACCTAATAGTAAAAAACACACGGGGCTGGGCTGGAGAGATGGCTCAGTGGTTAAGGCACTTGCCTGAAAAGCCTAATGACCCAGGTTTGATTCCCCAGCACCCACATAAACCAGATGCACAAAGTGGTGCCATGCATTTGGAGTTTGTATGCAACGGCTAGAGGCCCTGGCATGCCCATTCTCATTCATTCTCTCTCTCTCTCTCTCTCTCTCTCTCTCTCTCTCTCTCTCTCTCTCTCTCTCTCTCTCTCTCTGTTTGCAGATAAAAATATTTTTTTTAAATGCACAGAGAGCCAGGCGTGGCGGCGCACACCTTTAATCCCAGCACTCGGGAGGCAGAGGTAGGAGGATCACCATGAGTTCAAGGCCACCCTGAGACTGCATAGTGAATTCCAGGTCAGCCTGGGCTAGAGTGAGTCCCTACCTCGAAAAAACAACAACAACAAAAAATGCACAAAGATTTGCACAGACATTTCACTGAAGACATGAATAACAAACTACTCAAAGAGGCACTCAAATCTTAATCACTGGGAAAATGGAAAGTAAAACCATGGTCTAGGGCTGGGGAATAGCTCAGTGGGTGAAGGTGCTTGCTTACAAAGCCTGTACCCAGGTTCATTTCCATAGTCACACTCCTATAAAGCCAGATGAACTAAGTAGTGCCTGCATCTGGAATCCACTTGCAGTGGCAAGAGGCTCTGGCATGCCCACAGAGTTTGTGTGTGTCTCAAATAAATAAAAACATACAAAAACATGGCATAGGCTTGGCATGGTAACACACACCTGGAATCCCAGTTCACTCAGAAGGTGGAGGCAGGAAGGATCAGAAGTTCAAGGTGGGTCTCAACTACAGAACAAGTTTGAGGCCAGAAGTAGGAGGATCGCTGTGAGTTCAAGGCCAGCCTGAGACTACATAGTGAATTCCAGGTCAGCCTGGGCTAGAGGGAGACCCTGCCTCAAAAAAATTTTTTTAAAGTTTCCAAAACATGCTATATATATCCTTCTAAGCCAAAACAACAAAGCCAGAACTGGCTCAAATGAGCTTTCCTGATTGATTTTTCTAGCCACTCTGAACTCACTGATAGCGTGGGAAGCCAGGCCAGCCGAGAGAGTTACAGCAACACAGCTCCGGAGTCAGGCAGAGCCCAGGTTCAAACCCCAGCTCTGCCACTTACTAACTTATCACCCTTGGATACTTCTCAAGAAAGTAAAGCCTCTGAGCCTTAATTTTCTGTAGAGGAGAGACAAGTAGCCCCAGAACCGACCTTACTGGAACTTAACAAGTTTAAGAAATGAGAAACACACGGCAACATCTTCCCCAAACTCTGTCCTTGACCGTTGGCCACTATTATACGCCTACTGGTAACTACTGTCGTCATCACCATGAAGGAGCCAGGTGAAGTACAAGCAATGTCTGTGAACCATGCTTCTGAGGTCAGACAGGCCGGTTTCCTGGTTACAACCCCAAGAGGCAGAAGCCGACCCAGGTCCTGCCCAAAAGTCATTCATTATCTGGCAGGGGAAGAAAAAAGGCCCAAGGATAAAGTCAAGACAGCCAGCTGCACAGGAGCATGAAGGTGATCAAAGCCACGGAAAGTTCGGTGAGAGAGAGGCCACCGCAGGCAACTCATTCCCAAAGGCTTCCTGGAAAAGGCAAAACCAGAGGAGATGGAATTCAACCAAAGGACAGGAGTGCCCAGGAAGAAAGCAGCCCCGGCGGCCTAGCCCATCCTCCCACCCAGCCTGGCACCCATCAGTCCACATCCTTGGCATTTCCTCCCAAGAAGAGCCTGTGCCAAAGGGCACTGCATGTGACGGGTGGGGCTCCTGCAGGGCTGGTCTGAGATGTGGGGCCTCACTCTCCCCACCCCATCCATGAACGCAACTTCCCCCACCAAAGGCTGGATTTCGGTTTGTCTGTTTTCTTAAGTTCAAGTGTTTTCGTTGCAGCCCTCCCAGCCCCTGCCCAGCCATCCCTCCGAGGGCTGGCCCTCGTCCCCAGCCCTGGGCCCCACTGCCCGCCTTTGATGCACGCCGCCCTCCAGACTTCTATGTTGCTGTGTGCACGGCCCCTTTAATAAGTTATTTCCGTGGAAAACCTTGGTAACTGGGTCATGAATCGAGCCTATAAACACCTCAAACCCATCAAAGCACCCAAGAAAGGGAGGGGCAGCCAGGCAGGGGAGCCCCTTACGGTAAGTCGCACGGTGGTGCCCCTCATGGGGCCCACAGGGAGCCCACTGGCACCTGGGCCACAGCCAGCCCACCGACAAGATGACGAGGTCATCCTGAAGACCAGGCATCCAACGGCCAAAGGACACACTGCCTGTCTGTGTGTCCCGGGGACAATCTCGACCCAGCTCCCAGCAAGATTTACGGCCCAGAGAGGCAAAGTGGCCACTGCCCGGGGGTACAGGAATGCAGAGCTCTGGCTACTGTGAAAGGCAGGGTTTATTGGAAACACACTTCTTTTCTAATGTCTAGTTTCCTTTCCCTCTTTTCTCCTCTTTGATTTTCCCAGAGTACCCTGCCCAAAGCCTTAGAGCAGGATCTGGAACTGGGGGTGAGGGGACAGTGGGGCCCAGGATGCAGCGGCAGGCTGGGCATCACTTCCATGTAAGTAGGGGTTCTGGACATAGAAGAGAGACCTCAGAACTAGGCCCAGCTGGAACCGAGGACATGTGATGCCCTTCTCAAAGTAAAATGATCAAAATATCTCCCTGGGTACCTCTGATTAACACACCATGGCTTTGACAGGAGAATGGCCCCAAGTCTGAGGTTAGCCTAGGCTACACAGTGAGTTAGTGCTAAGCCAGCTACAGTGTAAGACTGTCTCAAAATATCCCAAAGCAAAACAAAACTGTTATGGCCTTAGAAACTGTACAGCAAAGCGTCTAATAAAGGCAACCTACAGGTAATGGACAGCCAGCAATCCCACAGCCAAGAGAAATATGTCCTTGTATCCATCAAAAGACTAGCAAACAAACATTTCTTGTGACATCACCGGTAAGTCTCACAAACACGCATCTGTTGTCTAAGGCCACATCCATTAATCAACAATATTTCTGCCATGTACCTCCCCAGCCGACTGCAGAGAGGGGTCCAGGCCTCCCTGAAGCATTGGTCAAGGCCAGTCTACCAGGATCTCCCACATGTCCACAGCCAGCATGGTCCCCCTCGGGCTAGGAAGACCTTCTCTGCAGCCTGCCAGCCCACCTCTGTTCCCTGCTCCCCTTTAGCCGGCCTGGGCAGCAGCCTTGGAAAGGGAGACTCTGGGGAAGTGTGTTTTCCTACTAGGTTCTAAGGTTTTGGAGAACACCCCACCTTCTGGGCTTCTCGTCCACACAGCCCCAGGTTTCACACTAGCTCTGCCCAATGTTAACTCGATTACCCCTTGCCGGGCCTCAGGCCTACGGTACTGCACACAGTGCACATGGGTGCTCCATGACAGCCCGTGCAGTGTGCAAAGGGCCACCTGTGAAAGAGGAAGCCTCACAAAAGAAGACTAAATGACAGGCCTCTTACAAGGTCAACCTGGCCCCAAAGCCTCCTCAGGTCTCTGTGCACCCTTTGTCATCTGTACCCCTCACTGAAGTCCACTTTAAGGTCTAGAAGTATACTTTGGCAGAGCTGTGAGGCTCACTGCAATTTTTTTTTTAAAAAATTTTTATTTATTTATAAGCAGAGAGTGACAGAGAAGAGAGGCAGAGAAAGGGTGGGCCAGGGCCTCCAGCCACTCCAAACAAACTCTAGATGCATGTGTCACTTTGTCCATCCGGCTGTACATGGGTACTAGGGAATCGAACCCGGGTCGCTAGGCTCTTTAAGCAAGCACCTTAACCGTGGAGCCAGCTCTCATTGCAGTTTTTGGTACAGCTGTCCAGACCCTATGGGGGTGGCAGGGGTGACAAAGAGGATGGCAGGAACTAGCCCAGCAAGCCCACCTTGCAGGGGAAAACAAGGTCCCCACAGACAGGGTGGCCAGATGCTCACCTCGAGTAAGGTCTCAGAGCAACTGTCCAGAAGCACCCAGACTCCATGTTCCTGTATGAAGGCTAAAAGGTGTCACACCCACCTCTCTGTACCTGATGATGTACAGAGACACGGCTGCCTACACCCTCCCTGGTGCTCTGGCCCAAGACAGCTCAGTCCCAGGACACAGATAACCACTACAGAGACCCAAGCCGGTGCAGCTCCCCTACCAGGTGCCCATGCCCAGCAAGCCACCGAGAACAGCTGAGGGGCTGGATACCAGCAGGACTCCTGCCTGGGGGAAGGGGGGTTGTCAGACGCCTTGTGTGTATCCAGGTCCATCCAGATCTGGGTTCGAAGCCCACACTGTACATCTGAATCCATGTGTGGCTCCCACTGCCACCACTGAGCTTTTCCAAAAGAGGATTGAGACCAAGGAGTCTGACTAATGAACCCATTTAACAGATGGAGAAGCCATGGGGCAGCAGTTTTGAAATGACCAAAAGACACAGGACCTGGGCCTCCTGGCCCATGGCTGGTGGTGGCACTGCCTTTTTTATACTTGGTGGGCGCTTTCTGGCCTCAGCTCTGTGACAGAAGTGGCAACCAAGACTCAGATGGGCAGCAGGCAGAAGATGAGGACTGTTCTCCACAGTGCCAGGGCCCTCTCTACCCTCCTTGGTGCTCTGGAACTCAGAAATGGTGTGGCCCAGTTCCCTGCTCCAGGTAGAGAGAGGTATGGACATGTCATGGCCCTTGGTGAGAGCAGTTCTGTTTGTAACCCATGGAAGGTGACAGAGACCGTGGACCCTATGGAAAACTGCCACAGCTAAG
>PVHP010045657.1:0-13615 GCA_004024765.1 Zapus hudsonius | reverse complement strand
GGCAACAGGGTTTGAAAAACTTATACTATTGTGCAAAGTATTGTGCAAAGTGAAACTTGCAGCTGTCTCCTTGTTCTTAGCATATAAGTTCGCCTGTTGCCTGCAATAAACAGACCTTGATCAGACTCCTGTCTTGGTCTCATCTCTCGCTCCCGTTCTTTCCCACTCATCCAGGCTAGGGTCCCCCTCGTGACCCTCGTTGACTAGGCCCATGGGTCGGGTCAAGGAAGGCCTTGAACTTGTGGTCCTCCTGCCTCAGCCCCACAAGTAGCTGGGACTACAGATCTACACCACCAGACCCAGCTCCACAGTCCTTTCTTTTGAGGAAAACCTTGAGTGAGAAGCCAATCTGATAAAGAAGGGGGATCACCCCGGGGACTCTTGATCCCATGGGGCGGATTCCATATATAAAGTACCCCACACTGGTAGGAGCCGCTCAGCATTAGCAAGTCGACCATCTAAACTCATGAACACACCATTGCCTCTACAATGGACTCCATGGCAGGAACGGTTGTTGGCACCAAACTCACACTTCATTAACTGCCCACGTCTTGCATAAAGCACAGCCTCAGCACCAATTGGGAACTCCAGCAGGTGGTGGACACAACCAGCGAGATCAACTGCCTTTCAGAACATTCTAGCAACATAGGCCGAGAGATGGCCAACCCTAGATTGGGAAAGGTTTGCACAAATAATCTGCAATTGGTGTAGGAGATCTGGTCGATACAGATGCAGAGCTTAGAAAGCATGTCGACTGCCTGGAACTAGCTGAGCTTCTGCACCAATGCGCACAGCACAGCACCTCCTTGCCAACTCATGACTACCTGTGGGAACTGTCCTGGTGAAGGGGGAATTGTAACATGGAGTTTTTAAAGTTTTATTATGTATCTCTTTGTAAAGAGAGAGAGAGAATGAGAATGGATATACCATATGTATGTACCACTTTGTGCCTCTGGCTTTCCATGAGTACTGGGGAATCAAACCCAAACCATCAGGCTTTGCAAGCAAGTGCCTTTAACAACTGAGCCATCGTCTCCAGACTGATGTGGAATTTTAAAATTTAATATTTATTTCACTTGTTTACAAGGAGGGGGGGAGAGAGAAACGCATGCTGGGGCCTCCAGCCACTGCAGATGAACTCCAGATGCACGCGCACCTGGCTTTATGTGAGTACTGGAGAACTAAACCCAAGTTGTTAGGCTTTCTAGGGAAGCGTTTTAACCGCTAAAGCCATCTCTCCAGTCCTGGAATTTTTAAAATGCAAAAATCTTTCCATTATAACCTGTTGGCTTGGCCCATGAGCCTCAAGTTTGAGCTCTCTGGTATATATCCCGTCTCTTTCCTCTGTCAGTATGCATATATCCGTGACTGCATGTGTGCATGTGTGTGTATAGTGGACACCTGGACCATAAGTCCAGTTCATAAGGCCTTTTTATGACCCTCTGTGCTCCCCACCCACAGTGGTAGGAGATCCCGGAATTTATGTTCCTCAGCTGATCCCATCCACTGGGACACAGCTGGAGCTACCTGACACACTGTTTCCTGGAAACTTGGAAAACGGAACAAGATAGGACGCTGGTCCTCAAGACCCTCCCGCTTTCTTCTGCTCAATTTCCCCCATGTTCCTCCAACCTAGATCTCCAACTTATATAGGCTGCAATCAAGAACTGTTCATAGATAAAACAAGTATCCTTTCAAGCGGTCTTTGGGCTCCCTGACCCTTATTCTCCCTGCGTGTTTGCGCAGAGGAAGAGAATTACCTGTGTCGTTTATGCTTCTTTGAGCTCTTCTTCTTCTTTTTCTTGACAGGTGATGGGCTATAGGATGGTGACCTGCAGGGAGGGGAGATGCGATTGGGTCAGAAGGAGGTTCCCTGAGACCAGGGTTGGCTTCCATGGGTCCCTTGTCCAGACCTGACACAGGGTCTTAGCTCTTTTTGGAACCAAACCCCAAGGATCAGCTCCACACTAAGAGCTCGTATTTGTTTTGTTTTGAATGTTATTGGGTGTTATTTTATTTAATCCTTCCACACACTTCTTGGGCGGGTACAGTTGCTGTCCTCTATGTTCAGACAAAGTGGGGATCAAAGAGGGGAAGAGACACACAGAGACCCACAGGCCAGGAAGTAAATGAGCTTGGATTTACCCTCGGAGATCAGTCCGAGTTGATCCAGAGGGTTTTGCTTTCAGTGATGACATCACCCTACAGCTACCCTCCTGAGTAAACCTGGCAGGTTTTAATTCTGGTAGGCTCTCTCAGCAAGCTATGCACCTCCCATAGTCTATGGATCTGCCCTCTGTCACACTCAGTCACTCGAGTCACAGCATGGTGGACCATCCAAGGGGTGTCTGAGAAACAAAGCCACCCTCCCTAGAACCATGATGATCACTTAGCTGGAGTTACCTCATTTTCAGTAGTGACTCCAACACCAACTCCCAGAGTCCCCTTGGGAGCATTGTGGCTTGTCCTTGGTCTAATACCCCACCGTGGGAACGGATCAAAATCTCAATGTCAGCAGGAGCCTCTCCGATACCATAAAGGAATGAAGCATGTTGGGTGCAAGACAGTGGGGAGTGGTGGGGACTGGGGTGAACTAGAGAATGTCCAGGTCAACCTGGAGGGAGAGGATCCACTGTAGGAACGTAGCTCTGGAATTCCAAAGCATCTGCCTTTTCCATGCATGCTTCCAAAAACCTGTATGTTTATATAAAGTCTGCTGATTTTTTAAATGTTGGGTCCTGGTGTGTGTGTTTTTTAAAAACTTGTCAGAAGAAAGAAATAACTGAGGAACAACTTGACCCATAAGAAATCATATCTGTCCCCAAACATGCGCTTAGAAGACACTTATAGAATGAGGAATTGGCAAGTGTCTGCTGCTTCCTCTCTTGAAGTGTTCTCTGCACTTCTAAAAAATCACGAAATTCAACTTCCCCCGATTCTATCCATTACTATACAATGGCTGGACCTCAAGGATCTCACCCACAAATCCCTCTGAGTCCTTCCAGAAGTGGGTTAACCAAGTGTGTTTGTTGGAAAACCAGAAAACTTGGGAGCTGAGACCCAAGTGGTCCAGGCACTGCTCTCTGCTGCCCCCTTCAGTCTACTATGAGTACTGCCTCAGAGACTTGGTAAGATCTGGACTTTTAAAAAAAATATTTTATTTATTCATTTTCAAGCAGAGAGATACAGAGAGAGAGAGAGAGAGAGAGAGAGAGAGAGAGAGAGAGAGAGAGAGAGAGAGAGAGAGAGAGAGAGAACACCAGGGCTACCACCTTGTGGGTCTTGCATATGTGGGTACTGGGGAATTGAACCCAGAGCTTTAGGCACTGGAGGCAAGTGCCTTAACCGCTGAGCCATCTTTCCAGTCCCAAGCTCTGGACTTCTTAGGGTTCTCTGGGGCCAGAACACTAGTCAAGTTTTCAGTCGATTCAGTGCAGCCTTCAAGCGCATCTGAAAATATTTTTGATACAGTTTTTTGAAGAATTGTGATCAGGAAAAGATGCATGAAGTACAAAGACTCAGTAGCTGGAAAATCATTGAACTTGGTAGGGGGATGTGGTGGAAACCTACAAAGAGGTTCCTGGGAGAATTGAGCCCAGGTGAAATCGGTCACCTCATATCTGAGCCTTTGCTTTCTCATCCCTGAAATGGCGATGGTGATGCTTCACACACACACACACACACACACACACACACACACACACACACACACACACACAAAACGAGACCCCAATCCTCAAATCAGCATCCAGGGTCACGACTATGCTGGGCCCGGACCTGTTCCAGACACCATGACTGATGCTTCCACACCCAGTTCTCCTCCTCTTCCCCATCATCCTTTTCTTCCTTCTTCTCTTTCTCCTCCATCTCCCTTCTCCGTGTCTTTCTTTTTCTCCTTCCTTCCTTTCTTTCTCCTTCCTTCCTTCCTTTCTCCTTCCTTCCTTCCTTCCTTTCTCCTTCCTTCCTTCCTTCCTTCCTTCCTTCCTTCCTTCCTTCCTTCCTTCCTTCCTTCCTTCCTTCCTTTCTTTCTTTCTTTCTTTCTTTCTTTCTTTCTTTCTTTCTTTCTTTCTTTCTTTCTTTCTTTCTTTCTTTCTTTCTTTCATCTTTCTTTTCTTTCTGATTGAATTTCTGCTGTAGCTCAGACTAGCCGGGAACTCACTATGTAACTCAGACAGACTTGGAACTCAATGCAGTCCTCCTGCTTCAACTTCCAAGGTGCCAGGATTCCATGCATAAACCACCACACCCAGCCTTCTTTCTCATCTAATTCTCACTAAACCCCAAGAAGTCCTTAGGTGAAGTCCAAGGTCAAATAGCTAGTTATGAGGCCGAGAAGGGACTCGATTCTAAGGTGGTGACACCATTGGACTCAAGCCCATGTTACCCTTATTATGTCTCTTTCTCTTATTTTTGAGGCTTCATCTCCCCTGGGACCCTCACCTCCTTCTCTTCTTCCTGGTGGATTTCTTCTTTTTCTTCTTCCCCCTGGAGGAAGGTGGCGGTGTCAGGTCTCTGTCTTGGGAGGCACTGAGGGAAAGAAAGAGTCAGGCATGACAGGATTCTTGGCCCCTGACCCAGGCTCCCACAACCAAGAGTTGCAGCACCCAGCTCCTTGGAGGACCAAGGACACATGGTGGGTACCTAATTACCACCTCATGGCCCATTCAGTCACACTTCAGATTAAGTTCTTCAAATAAGGATGTAATGCCCACCTAATGAGACAGACTCTGTACGTTACCCAAACACCAATTGATTATTTAAAACAGGGTTTATAGAGGTTAACTAGTCCTTAATAGATTTATTATTGAATTTGCAAATGGCTCACCTCGGTAAATAAATCACTTTTTAAATAATTAATTGGCAGTTCAGCCCCCTCCCTCCCCAATCCATCCTGTCTCCACTTCCTGCTGGAAATTTAATAGGAGTCGGAAGGTATGTTAAGCAGCAGATGATTATTAAAAGTGTATTTGCTGAGGTCTAATGTAACGAGATACATATCTTATATCGCCTCACAGAACCTCAAAAAACCTCAACTCTTCAGGAATAATTATTTCCTGTTCAATTAAATTCAAACGCTCAGGCTGCAGCTAAATGAAGTCAGTTATCTTCTTTGATAATTGGGGCAGGCTCCAGGGATTTTTTTTTTTTTTTAGTTTTAAAAAGATACGACCCCAAAGCAAAGAGAGATGGTTTTGGAGGAAAAACTGCTTAGGCATTGAAACATGTGAACTAACTCAGTGGAAATTTGGTGGAAAATAGTGTTGTTATTATTTTAATAGAAGCAAAATTAACATCAGGGCATTTATCACACGGCAAGGGTTTTATATATATTTTGATACAAAAACGTTTTGAGGGTAGTATGATTTTTTGGCATGTGTTTATGGTATGGGGTGTTCAGTGTGTGCAGTGTGTGTGTGTGTGTAGAGTGTGTGCATGTGTGTACAGATGACTGTGTTCCATATGCACACAGGTCAGAGAAGAAGAGAATATCGGATGTCTATCTCTATGGCTTTCTTTCCCTCACTATTTCCTAAAGATAGAGTCACTCTATGAATTTAGATCCCTTGTTTTTCATTTTGGCTCCAGTGATCCACAGTGAGTCTGCTGTCTCTACTCCCCACAGGACCGGGGTTATTGGTGTGCATGGTCATGCCACGCTTTTTATGTGGGTGCTGGGCCTCAAACTCAGGTCTTCTCAGCCCCTCCTGCTTGTGCCACAAGTGCTCTGGCCTCAGCCATCTCCCCAGAGGTCTGATTTTTATTGTCTCTTTAAAAAAAACACCATCTCTTTGAAAATTTCATATATATATGTTGATATATACACATATATAGTTTATATATACATATATATGCGAAATTTAAAAATATATATTTGACCATGTAGACGTGCCTTGGTGATGCTAAGTTTCCTCTGCACTGATTCTCCGAAATGCACCATCACAGAGTAGAAGTGAAGTAGACAGTGGTCAGTGGACACGGTTTACCCATACTCATATGCACGGTAGTTCTGGACACAATGATTAAGTGTGGCGCAGTGAAGTATGCAACTGTTACGTGTGCAACAGTTATGATCGTAATGCTGATGTATGTAGTGGTTAAGACCTCACTGGGAGAGGAGGGAGAGGACAAGGAGGTCATGGTCACGTGCATACTGTGAAGACAGAAGAAGAGAAAACTAGAGTGGTAAAGTATATGTTAAAAGGGGACAGAGGATGAGCGCCCAGTGACTACACACTGGTAAAGGAGACAGAGGGTGAGTAATTCCACATGGGTGAAGGAGGCAGGAGGTAAGTGCTCAGCAGGTCCATGTATAATGTCTAAGTATGCAATGATTCTATATGCCATGGCTCCATACACAGTGGCTAAATTTACAGAGTTTAAACCTCAGGGTCTAATAATGGAGCACTATAGGATTACTCAACAATCTGGATTTAAACTCTGGCTCTCTTACTTTCTAGCTCAGAGACTTGACTGAGATCTATTCTCATCATCTAAGAGAAGGGACTTAGACATGGTACTTGGGTTGTAAGTTTGTGGTCAAGAGCAAAGGAGCTGGCTTACATCATGTGCCCTGGTCTGGGACAGAGTCAGTTGACCTGAAAGGGGATTCGGTGACAGTCACACACCACATAGCAATGCCTTGATCAATGAGAAATGGTGGTCCCATTAGAAGATAATGGAGCTGAAAATTCCTATTGACCGATGATATTGCAGCCCAGGGCATTACTCACGTGCCTGTGGCATTAGTGAGAACAAGTCTCTCGCACGGCCCGTCATAGAGAACACAATTACGTGTGGTGTATAATCCTTGTTCAGGACAACCCTGGGATATTTGCTGGTTTAGGTATTTGTTATATGAGACTTTCATCACCAAAGTGAATTCCCACTTAGAAAGGGAAAGTCACCTGTCACCAGCGGCCTTGGACACTTGAATTTCTTTCTTTTTTTAAAAAAATATTTTATTCATTTTCTAGCAGAGAAGAGAGAGAGAGAGAGAGAGAGAGAGAGAGAGAGAGAGAGAGAGAGAGAGAGAGAGAGAGAGAGAGAGAGAGAGAGAGAACCAGGGCCACCACCTTGTGGGTCTGGCATATGTGGGTCCTGGGGAATTGAACCCAGGGCCTAAGGCACTGGAGGCAAGTGCCTTAACCTCTGAGACATCTCTCCAGCCCGGACACTTGAATTTCTGTACCTCTTGATTGTATTGTTGCCTCTTGTACTTGACTTAATCTCATGCTGTGTAACCCTCATGACCCCAGGAAAAATCTACATACAGACCTACCTCACAGACTAGGTGTGCATGATGGTGATGGCACACACCATCTAGTGGGTGTGAGACACTCTCAGGTGTTTGATCCATAACAAGCTCATCCGAATGTGTCCCTGTCATTAAATGGTACATGGTGATAGTATAATTATTAGGACTTTAATTATCACTAGGACTCTTTTTATCATCACTGTTGTGGTTTGTAACATGTCAGAGGTTCCGTCATAGATACAAGGAAGCTTGAGGACCAAACACCATATGACTGAGTTGGTAACATGACATTATCTTTTAGGTTTTCATACCCAGAATCTTCTGGATTCTGTGATTCCAACTCACCTCTTTTTAAATTTATTTTATTGTTACTTATTTGAGAGCACGAGAGAGAGAGACAGAGAGAGAGACAAAGAGAGAGAGACAGAAGGAGGCAGACAGAAAGAGAGTGAGTATGGGTATGCCAGGACCTCCTGCCACTGCAGTGAACTCCAGACACATATGCTACTTTGTGCATCTGGTTTTACGTGGACTAGAGAATCAAACCCACATCATCAGGCTTTCAGTCTTAGCAAGCATGTGTCTTGAACTGCTGAGACATCTCTCCAGCCCATAACCTTTTTTGAAAACATATTTATTTGTGAGAGAAAGACAGAGAGAGGGTGGAGGCGGCACACCAGGGCCTCCTGAGGCTGCAAATGACCTCCAGATGCATGCACCACTTTGTGCATCTGGCTTTACATAGGGACTAGGAAATTGAACTTGGGCTATCAGGCTTTGCAAGCATAAGGTTATTCCTGACCCTGGTTTTTTCCTGATCTCCCTGTTTCCTGTCTTCTGCCACGTGAACAGCTGGCTCTTTTCATTCGGGCCACCTCAGAGGGAGTGGCTGATATTTCCATGTTTTTTTCCAGCATGATGAACTGAAGCTCCTCTGGAACCATGAGCCAAAATGACCACCTTTCCTTCCTTAAATTGTTTCTGTCAGGTACTTTGGCCACAGCAATGCCAAAGTAACCACTACAGAGCCTGAGATTGAATCTGAGATCGAACCCTATCTCTTGAGAAAGAGAGAGTTCTATAATCCTATCTTATACTTGTTAAAACGGAGGCCCAAGGTGGCAAAAGGTCTTTCCTTATAACCACCAGCCTGTTAGTGGCAGGGTCCAAATAGGAACACAAGACTGTACCACACACAGGCTACCCTGGGGGCGTCTGGAAGCTATCACAGAAGTACAGAAGTTCACTTCCTCCTTCTCTCTTCATCTCCTGAATCCTCAGGTAGAGTTAGCATTTCTTCCTTTCTCCTGGAGGGTACTCTAGAACTGATGTCAAACTTCCCTCTACTCTTGAACTTGGTCAGACAACACTGTTTCTCTCTCAGTGAAATCACAGCTCAACCAAAATCCATGGCTGATGTGACATCCTGGGAAAGAGTGGCTTCTCCTAAGCCACTTCTTCAAAGTTCAGTAACTAAGACTCTTAGAATCAAGGACCTTAATGAGGGGTCCTAGCCCATAAGCATCAAGAGTCTATTAGCTTTCTGAAGTGATATGTAGCACTTTCTGAGTTTTCTTGATGCATCTACATATTTTTTTATCTGAGATAATGCTCATAACTTTTACTAAACTCTCAAATACATGACCAACATAGCTTTGAGCCACTACTTAGTAAGCTGAGAACTCCAGAGTGTAAGGAGAAGACTTGAACCATAGTTAGGAGTTGCCAGACTAATCTCAGTCGTGCTACCAACTGGCTTCAGTTTCCCCATTCATAAAATAACTTTGATAGCCTCTGATTTAACATAGACAATCACAGCGAGTTGTATGCACAAAGACAGGAAGTTTGTGTTCCACCTGTCATTGTGGTTACACACAATCTCATGACACACAAGTGGTCAGTCAGCAGGTCAGTTGGAACCAGTCTTTAAGCTGGATTGCAAAGCTGATGCTATAAATGTTTAGATTGGATAAAGCTGAGTCAGGCTCTAAATGGGTAAAGTACACAATTAAAAGCAAGAAGGCAGGAGGTGATAGACATTTTCTTAATATTTATAGGTCTAGTTTAGTTAAGAGCAAAGAGACTGAAGTTTAAAACTTCATTGTGTCCCTTACTGATTTCCCTATCTTGGGCAAATTGTTTCACTTCTTTAAGCCTCAGCAAAACACCATTCATTGGTTGCTAACATAGTATCTGACACCTAGCATGTACCCCAATAGTAATGTTTGAATACATGAGTTAAGGAATGAATACAAAGTTCTGGAACTTGGGAAACATATCTGGGTTAAAATGATTAAGAGCCAAAGACTCATAGATTTGATATACCAGAGAAGAACTCTATCAATGAATGTAAGGGTCAGCACACCATGACCATCTTGATTATCAACATTGTTGTCTTCAGAGATGCCCAGGAGATTAAAGCAAGATTAAAAGATTAAAGATTAAAGCAAAGATTAAGGGTGTGTTGTAGTTACCTTCTCATTTGCTGAGACAAAGGACCCGACCAAAAGCAGCTGATGGGAGAAATGTTGTTAATTTTGGCTTACAGTCTTGAGGGGAAGCTCCATGATGGCAGGGGAAAGCATGGCATGAGCAGAGGCTGGACCTCATCTCTGCCACAGCAGGTGTGAAAACAGCAGCAGGAGAGTGAGCTGAACTCTGGCAAGGGGAGCTGGCTATAGTACCCCAAAGCCCGCCCCCAACAACACACCTCCTCCAGCAAGGCTCCATATATATCCTAAACTGTCATTAGCTGGGGACCAAGCATTCAAAATACATGGTTTTATGGTGGAGGGGGGGCATCTGATTCAGAGCATTTCCAGAAATGGTTGACAGGAGGGTTAGCAACTGAGGAAAGAAGACCCACCCTGCATGTGGGCAATATTATCCAGTAGACTGGATGCCTGGGTGGAACAAGAGAAGGAGGAAAGTCCACTTGAAATCTCTCTCTCTCTCTCTCTCTCTCTCTCTCTCTCTCTTTCTCTCATACATATCAGATCCAGCCTGTCTTTTGAACATTCCCATTGGAGGGAGAGAAGAAGGGATAGCGTCTCACCTGTGTGCTCTGGCAGGACCCAGCTCCCGGCAGGCCTTATCTCTCCCCCAGCTGTTGGTGCCAAAGGGTTCGGTGGCTAGTCGTTGACCCAGCTTTTCTGAAGGGCCATCCTGGGCTAGAGTCAGGGGGCTGCTCAGGGGTTCTGTCCTGCAGGGGAAGAAATATGAAGACAAAAGTGTTTGAATAAACAGAGCTTTTGTTAGATATTCATACCTCATAATATGTTTTGAAAGAGGGCATCATCACACTTACATAATTATTATCATTTATTATTGCTCTATTTTATTATTATTATTAATCCCATACTGTGCCTAATTTATACCTAAAAACTTATCATAGATATGTACATATAGGAGCAAACAGTATGTCTAGGACTCATTACCATTCATGGTCTCAAGAATCCTCTGGGGTCTTGGCACATGTCTGTATTGGATGGGGGGGCGCTAACTGTATACCTGGGTTTAAACAGTCTTCTACATTCACTAGTTATAGGACCTGGGGCCAGCCACTTGACACCTTCAAGTTCTAGTTTCCTCAATAATAACATACCATGTATTGTTGACTTGGTGTGGGGACAAAATGAGATAATTTATGCTAAGGAAAAGATCTAAAAAAATGCATTCTTTCCCTAGTTTTTTAACATCCTTGTAAGCCAGTCAGATAATCTTGTGTCTCTAACGAGTATGACATCACCCAGTCAGGACAGCAATTCCCTTGAAGGTCTACCTTCCTCTGTACCAGATACCACTGGGATGTCACCAATCAGCCTCACCTATTTGAGTCCCGGAAATAGATAAGAAGTCACCTAGTCCTTCAGTCTTTGAGGAGCCTGTCATTCAAAGTCCTGGTTCCAAACCAGAGTCAGGAGTTTTAGGGTCATGAATATAGTTGAGCTCACCCTGCTCTCAGAACCCAGGTCAAGCATTGATCAGGGGGATTAATGCCTCTCCTACACCAGGTACCTGCAGCCAATACACCAAGAATGGCTTTACGACTTAGGGTGGATGCATCAGATAAGCCTCCTGATCCTTGAGGCTTCCAGAGAGCAAGCCAAGCCCAGCCAATCTGGAATGGAGGGCAGAACATCCTTAGAAGCAGAGCTGGGGATGCTGCAAGCCTGGAGGAACAGAGAATCTAATCAAGGCTGCCCACCAGCCTCCTTCCTGCCAATGCCAGGCTCCCAGAACTCCTTTCCCTCTTGCTCAGCCTTGGTTTTCCCGAAACCTCACTACTGGAAGGACTCTGTTTCCATTTCCATACCTCTTCCTATCAATGCATCCACGTGGCATATTGTGGCTCTTCTGTGACAATTCAAAGCTCGCAATCTCTGCCCAATCTCCAGAACCCATATTAAAATAAAAAGCTAGAAAGCTGGGCATGCCTTTAATCCCAGCACTCAGAAGGCAGAGGTAGGAGGATCGCTGTGATTTCAAGGCCAGTCTGGAACTACATAGTGAATTCCAGATCAGCCTGGGCTAGAGCAAAACCTTACCTTGAAAAAAATAAATAAACAAAAGGTTATGCATGTTTGTAATCCCAGTGCTGGGAAGGCAAGAACAGGTGGGTCCCTAGAGCTACCTGACCAGCTAGTGTAACAAAATTGGTGAACCTCAAGCCAATGAGAAACTGTCTCAATAAAAAGGTAGACATTTTCGAAGATAGCATTTGAAGTGGTCCTCTGGCCTTCACATGCACACCTGTGCACCTGAGAACACACACACACACACACACATACACACACACACACGGTTTAAGAAGGTGTGTTTGAAATATCTCAAACTAATCCCTTCATGTCAGAGTTGGTGGGAAAGTACCTCAGCCTACTCTTTGTATCCTACCTCATGGTTTTATTTAAAGGAAACTGACCAGTGTGTGCACAGTTTCCCCAGCAATGCTTTGAGTTGGAGAAGGAAGGAATGTTGGACTCTGGGGCATTGTAGAAACCCAACATCTATACAGGGAGTAATCCAATGAGACAAAAACGAGTTGTGTGAGGCTTTTGGCAGTGAGTCAATACACGGGGAGAGGCATGTTGGGTGGCGTGTCTGATGAAGAGGTAGAGGTGTCTGAAGTGTGGGGGGGATGCTGGCTGCTCCTGCCAAGCACCTGGGACACAGGGTGTAGACAATGTCTCCCCTATCATTGCCCACAGGAGGAATGGGGTTCAGACAGGATCTCACTGCCCACAGAAGGAATGGGGTTCAGACCAGATCTCACTGCCCACAGGAGGAATGGGGTTCAGACCAGATCTCACTGCCCACAGGAGGAATGGGGCTCAGACAGGATCTCACTGCCCACAGGAGGAATGGGGTTCAGACAGGATCTGACAGGGTTTGGTGAGGAGGGAGTGCATTGGAGTTTCAGGAATCCCTATAACTTTACACTCTTTGATAGGCTAGATTGTTCTTTTCCTCCAGTGGCACAGTTTTCACCTTCCTGGGCTTGGTACCACACCTGGGATTTTGCAATGAAACAAACAGAAAGGTAATGAATTCTAGAAGGAAGTGCTAAGGGGAAAAAGAGGGAAATCTTCCATAGTACAACATTTACGATCTGTTTTTTCTTTTCACAAAGGATGCTCTAATGTTGCTCTGCTTAGCTTTCTTCAACCTGCAAGAGGCTCAGAGAGCCCATGGCCCAGTTATCACAGGGGCAGAGGCTCCTCCAAAGAGGTTTTGACAGATCCTAAGTCCCCTAAGAGCATCAAAGGGACAGACTCAGGAATCTGCATGCTAAAGAAAGATCTCAGGTGATGCCTCTTCCATCAGATCAAGGAAAAAGTTCAAAGACACAGTTTGGTCCAGCCCTAGTTTCACTCTGAACCCTATCTTCTTCCCTGCTCTAGCTCTCAGACATCCTTGCTGTTTCTCAAGTGGGTCAAACCCTGTTCCTGCCCCAGGGCCTTTGTTCTTGCTGCTCCCTGCACCTGCCATGCAGTTCCTCCAGCTCATTATCTCCGTTCAAGGGTCACCCTCTCAGAGAGCTGTCCCTGACTCCTAGACCTCACCTTGAAGCCTCTTTGCCTGTGGTAGGAATCACAGGCTTATTATGTCATTCATCATAGTGTCTGTTACTATTTGAAATGATAGTCTCCCATGTTATCAGCAAACTAGCTATATTCTACATAGCCTACATAGCTTCTCTTTCAAAATCTTTTTGTTTGTTTGTTTGTTGAGGTAGGGTCTCACTCTAGCCCAGGCTGACCTGGAATTCACTATATAGTCTCAGGGTGACCTCAAACTCTTGGTGATCCTCCTACCTCTGCCTCCCTAGTGCTGTTGTTAAAGGCATGCAAATTAAAAAAA
>PVHP010045656.1:0-13604 GCA_004024765.1 Zapus hudsonius | reverse complement strand
CCCCTCCCCTCTCCCTCTCTCCTCTCTCCCCTCTTTCTTTCCTTTGGTTTTCGAGGTAAGGTCTCACTCTAGCCCAGGCTGACCTGGAATTCACTATGTAGTCTCAGGGTGGCCTTGAACTCATGGTGATCCTCCTACCTCTGCCTCCCGAGTGCTGGGATTAAAGGCTTGCGCCACCATGCCCAGAGAACTTTGTTTCTTTTGATAGTACCATAAAGCTATTGGTAATAGTGAGGATTTTGTATAAGTAACTTATCACTTTGTCACTAGGACTGGTGCTTTGTTTGTTGTGTTCATTTTGAGGTAGGATCTAGTTTAGCCCAGTCAAAACTCACTCTGTAGCTCTAGGCTGGTCTTGAACTCACTGCAATCCTCCTACCTCTGTCCCCTGAGTGCTGGGGTTAAAGACAGCACCTTTAACTACTACTATTGCTACTACTACTACTTCTTCTTCTTCTTCTTCTTCTTCTTCTTCTTCTTCTTCTTCTTCTTCTTCTTCTTCTTCTTCTTCTTCTTCGTCTTCTTTTTTTTCTTTCTTGTTTGTTTCTGGGGTAGGGCCTCAATCTAGCACAGGCTGACCTAGACTTCGCTATGTAGTCTCAGGGTAGCCTCAGATTCTTCTACCTCTGCTGGGAGTAAAGTTGTGTGTCACCATGCCTGGCCATCCAGTTTTTGGAATTTTAAGATTTGTTTGAGGATACAATTTAGTGGTACTTGGGAGTACTCCTAAGAACTACTGAACTCAGGTACTTGGGCTTGTAGGGCAAGCACTGTATACACCTCAGCCCAAATTTATATATCTTTTAAATTATTTATTTTCAAACAGTATCTCATTTTGTAGTCCAAGCTGCCTTGAACTCAGCTATGTTGCCTGCCTAAATTCCTAGCTTTTTAACTTAATAAATATGTTTAAATGCTGGGTTTGGGGATCAAACTCATCTTCAAGCTTGCAAACCAAGTGTTGATTTCTTATCTCTAAGATGTAAAAGATCCCTAAGAGGATAATTATGTGACAAATTTGATCAGTTTATATTCAGACATGAAATTCTTCAACTTGTTACAATGTTATTTTTGGTACCTTTTCGGATTTTACCAGTCCCCAGAGTAGATGTACATAGTCCTTTTAGTTTCTGTGGCAGTAATCTAGCATTTTCTGTTATAACCCTTATTTCCTTATAAGATAGATGGAGGGCTGAGAGATGGCTCAGTGGTTAAGGCGCTTACCTGCAATGACCTAGGTTTGATTCCCCAGTATCCATGTAAAGTCAGATCCATAAGATGTGCTGGTGGACCCATTCTATCTCTCACAGGTGGCATATGAATCTGGAGTTTGTTTGCAGTGGCTAGAGGCCCTGGTGTGCTCATACTCCCCCCCACGTCGGGTGCAAATAAATAATTAAAAAAAAGAAAAGAAAAGTGGAACACATCTTGAGAGGGTTTGTGTTAGCAAAGATGACAGTTAACAGCTTGTCATGATGGTTTGGGTGCTCAGGAGGCTGAGGCAGGAGAATCAGTAGTTGGAGGCCAGCCCACACTACCTAGAGAGTTCCAGGCCAACCTTGGCTTGAGTGAGACCCTGTTTCTAAAAGCCAAAAAAGGAGAAATATATATGTGTGTGTGTGTGTGTGTGTGTGTGTGTGTGTGTGTGTGTGTGTGTGTGTTGAGGTAGGGTTTGTATCTAGCCCAGGCTGTCCTTGAACTCAAAGCAATCCTCTTACTTGAGTCTCCCTTCTGATTGCTGGGATTAAAGGCATGAGCCACCATGACCAGCCAAAAAAGTGTTTCTTAGTCTCCTCCTGAGTTAGGGTCTCACTTTAGTCCAGGTGGATCTGGAACTCACTCTGTAGCTCCAGATTAATCTGAAACTCAAAGCAACCCTCATACCTCTGCCTTGTCTTAAATGCTGGGATTAAAGGTGTGTGCCACAATGCCCAGCCCAAAAGAAAGAGGAAGAAAGAAAGGAAGGAAGGAAAGAAGGAAGGGAGGAAGGAAGGAAAGGAAGCAAGCCGGGCGTGGTGGTGCACTCCTGGGCTGGAGTGAGACCCTACCTCGAAAAACCATAAAAAAAAAAAAAAAAAGAAAGAAGAAAGGGGTTGGGGGGAGTGGTAGTATCCCATTTTTAACCAGAAAGTAACAGTTAAGTCATATCCAATAAAATAATTAAAAGAGGTGGCTGGGTCGATGGCTCATTAGTTAAAGGCTTTTGCTTTCAAAGCTTACTAGCCCTTGTTCAGTTCTCAAGCACTTTAGTAAACACGCAAAGCTGGTTGCATAGTGGTTCCTACAACAATGGGTGCTGGAGCCAGGAGACTCCTGGGCAAAAGTAGTCTTGAAATTTGTTTGCAGTCTTTGCAAGAGACCTTGGCTCAAAGAAGGTGGAGCACCTTGAAGTTGTCCTCTGGCCTTCACATACACACTGTGGTATGCATGCTCCCAGGAATGAAAACTCCCCTGCCCCCCAAATGTTTTTATTTATTTTCAAGAAGAGAGAATGAACATGAATAGATAAACATGGGCATGCGAGGCCTCTAGTCTCTGCAAACGATCTCCAGATGCACGTTCCAACCTGTGTCAGTCTTTGCAGGCAAGCACCTTAACCACTGAGCCTTCTCTCCTGCCCTCATTTTTTAAAAATTATCCTTAATGAGATACATTTAATGTACAAATAATTAGTTGTTATCCCCAGTTCCCCAGTGCCCCTCTTCCCTATCCCCAATCAGCTGGATATCCTCCTTCATGGGCAGCCTGGATCAGTCCATGGGGTAGGGGATTATGGATAGCTGCCCTCACTCTTTTAAAAATTAAGAAAACAAGTTACTCATTTGCTGAACAAGTTTGATAAATACTGATACCTGCTCCTTACTCTATAATATGTTTAATTTTGAAAGGAAATTTATATAAATGATTTTGGATTTAAATTTAAAAATTTAAATTTCTTCTTTGGTTTTTTAAAAACTTTTTATTGATAGCTTCCATAATTATAGACACTAAACTATTAAAATTACCTCCCCACACTCCCTCATATATCCTTCCTCTCATTAATCTCTTTTGTTTTGGTGTCATCATTTTTAAAAAAATATTTTATTTGTTTATTTGCAAGCAGAGAGATACAGGCAGAGAGAGAGACAGAGAGACAGAAAGAGAGAATGAATGGGCATGGCAGGACCTCTAGCCACTTTGTGCATCTGGTTTATGGGTCCTGGGGAATTGAACCTGGGTCCTTGGGCTCCGGAGGCATGCTCCTTTATCGCTGAGCCATCTCTCCAGCCCGGTTTCATCATTTTTTCCTCCTATTATTAAGGCCTGTGTGGACATTATCAGGCACTGTGAAGTCATGAATATCAAGGCTACTTTGTGTCTGGAAGCTTGAATTGTAAGCAGTCCTAACCTTCCTTTGATGGTTATTGTGTTTTTGAGGCAAGGTCTCACTCTTACCCAGGATGACCTGGCACTCACTCTGTGGTCCCAGGCTGGCCTCAAATTCACAGTGATCCCCTAACCTCTGCCTCCTGAGTTGTAGATTGTTTTTCAAAATTTAATTATTTATTTGCAAGGAGAGGGAAAGAATGAGAATGTAGGCACTCTAGGACCTCCAGTTGCTGTCAATGGACTCAATTGCATGTGTCACTTTGTGTATCTGCTTTTTAGGTACTGGGGAATTGAACTTAGATTGTTAAACTTTGCAGGCAAGTAAATGCTTCATACTGATGGAGCCATCTCTCCAGCCCCTAAGTAATTTTTTTATTTTTTTTTATTTTTATTTTTTGTTTTTGAGGTAGGGTCTTGCTCTAGTCCAGGCTGACCTGGAATTCACTCTGTAGTCTCAGGGTGGCCTTGAACTCATGGCAATCCTCCTACCTCTGCCTCCTGAGTGCTGGGATTAAAGGCGTGCGTCACCACGCCCATCTTAATTTTTAAATGATTTGTGGCATATACTTTAGGTGGATAGTGTGGTTTCTAGAGTTTTCATGTTAGCTAAGCAACTGACTGGATCTCTGCTGTATGTTCTCAATCTGGGTTTAGAGGTAAAAAAGAAGATACTAGGGATAAGTCAATTGTCTTACTACTTGGTATTCACTTTCTTATAATGTGAAGGGGACTGTGACAGATTTAATAAATCATGGATATTTACAAAGTCAAGTTGCTTCATAGTGAAACATGAGGCCTCTGAGAAATGTTCATTACTCACATGCTTGGGCAGGAGACCCACTGGGGAATACAGGGCAGTGGGAGGAGTCAGAGCTGGGAGCCATGAGATGTGTCCTCTTTGGCCCTCTTCTGCTTTTGAACATATTACTTGCTTTCTTTATATCATTGCATTACTAACAGAGCACAAGATTATTGTGAGGATTAGATGTGTATACCTGCCTGCAATGGTTGAAGATAACCTCTAAGTGTAGATGAATGTGTTTGTGTATGTATATGATATATAAATGTGTGTACATGTGTAAAATGAATGTATATAACATGTATATATTACATATGTAATATGTTTTTATATATGTACTATATGTGTTAATGTGTGCACACATAACACTTGTATTTGTAATATACATTATGTATTACAAATACATATGTGTATGTGCAAGTAATGTAAATATTTGCAATTATCATTAAAATAATTTTAAGAATCTTTTGCACTGGCCTCATTTTAACTTTTTTTTTTCTCCATTAGTATTTTTGGTTTTCTTTTTCACTTACAAATTTGAAGTAACAAAGAATAAAGTAAATTAGCTTGTGACATTTGGTAGCTACTAACTATGTAGTCTCAGGGTGGCCTTAAATTCATGGACATCCTCCTACCTCTGCCTCCCAAGGGCTTGGATTAAAGGTATGTGCCATCACACCTGGATTCATTGTTTGAAGAAGTGCTTGTCCCCATTATTGGACTGAATATGCAGCTTTTATAATTGAGACTTCATTCTTTGTGTACATATGGTTTTACTCTTCCTCCCTTGGTAAAAAAATCCAACCCTTTCAGTTTAGTGTGTTTTGTGCCTGTCACCTGCAAGGGTAACTGTGAGAAGATTATCCCTTCTTCCAGAGGTGATGTTCCAGGCCAGAGAATGGACATGTGCTTGTTGTCGGGCACATGAGATTCTGCTGTTTTCTGGTTCCCGGAGAGTAGGAGACTATCAAAGAGCTTGAGGAGGCTTGATTAATGCAGACCCTTGTGGGATTTTCTGCAGTAGACTTGCATCCTGTGTGGAGGGTACCTTTGCTCTTCCTGCTCTGCATCTGTGCAGACAGTGGTGATGGGATTGAAAGGATAAGCATGGAGATGGGGCACAGGATTCATTTTAGGAGTGTGCCTGTGTGTGAATTGTGCTTGCTTTCTATTGATAAAGCACTCTTACAAAAAAGACCTTTTATGTTTTTACATTAAAAAAGCTGTTCTATTTAAAGACAGTACTTGACAAATACAATACAGGTAATAATGCAAGACTATGGCAGGAATTTAGGCTTCTGTGAGGGAGGAGGAATGACAGTTGAGTGGGTCCTGCCAGATCTCTAAATTTTGAGGCAGTAGGACAAGATGACAATAGTACACTACACTTAGTATGTAGAAGGACCATTTCTTTCTTTCTTTTTTTTTTTTTAAATACCTTATTTGAGAGAGAAAAGAAGGAAGGAAAATAGGTGGGCCAGGGCTTCTTGCCTCTGCAAATATACTCAAGATGCACGTGCCACTTTGTGCATCTGGCTTTATGTGGGTAAGAGAGTTTGAATTCAGGCCATCAGGCTTGGCAAGCATTTACCTTTAACCAGCGACCCATCTTTTCAACTCCAGAAGTTCTGTTTCTGTAAAATTGTATATTGCATGGTGCTTGCCATATCCTCCCAAAGATGTTAATTATGTCCAGAAAAGTGTGAGATTCTCTACCCTGAATGACTTTGAAGACCCTTCACATCTCTGGGTTTGCTTTACTTATTTAGCAAGTAACTTTCCTTGGTTGTGTCCATGTGCTAGACCCTCTGATGGATTACTGAGGTATGAAGTAAACAAGACATTCAGATTATGTGTTTAAGGAACTCTTTGCTTAGTATGGAAACAATTTTTTTAATTTAAAATAATATTATTTGAGCTGGGCGTGGTGGCCCACACCTTTAATCCCAGCACTTGGGAGGCAGAGGTAGGAGGATCACTATGAGTTCAAGGCCACCCTGAGACTACATAGTAAATTCCAGGTCAGCCTGGACTAGAGCGAGACCCTACCTCGAAAAACAAAACAAAAATAATAATAAATTAATTAATTAATTAAAAAGTAGTATTATTTGAAAGAGAGAAGGTGCATAAGAGAATGGGCACACTAGGCTATCTTACTGCTGCAAATGAACTCAATCTGCATGCACTACTTTTATGTATCTGACTTTACATAGGTACTGGTGAATGGCACCTGGGCCATTAGGCGTTGTAAGCAAGTATCTTTAATCACTGAGCCATCTCTGCAGCCTTTTGGGGGGTGGGTGGGAGGGCAGGGTATCATGTACCTAGGTTGACCTTGAGCTCATGATGCAATTAAGGATGACCTTGAACTGACTACCTCTACCTCCCAGGTGCTGAGATTACAGCCATGGGCAACTTGGCTTTGGGGGGAAAAACCACAACATAGCTATAAATAGATTATTGCTGTCTTTTCCAATTGATTATAAGATACTAATAATTGTGTTTTGAGGGGTCTAGCTCTGACCTGGTATTCATTCTGTATTCTCAGGTTGTTCCTCCTACTTCTGTCTCCCGAAGATTGGGACTTAAGGTGTTGTGTCACAACGGCCAGCTGAAGGGCCTGCCCACCAGGGCCTCAGTGTCCTTAGGACTAAAGTTTGCTTAGTGAGAATAGGCAAAATTTAGGGATTTGGGCTTGAAGCAGGTCAGGTGCATGAGGAGGAGGAGCCATGAGTCTCCTTTGATTTTGGTGCTCAGCTTTGTGGTTGTCAGACTGCTACTTGTTTTGTTTAGTTCCAGTTCCAGTCCTATGAATAGACAGGAAGGTTTGATAGGAAGGGCATTGAGTTGATGTCTTTTTTTTTTGTTTTTCGAGGTAGGGTCTTGCTCTAGTCCAGGCTGACCTGGAATTCACTATATAGTCTCAGGGTGGCCTTGAACTCATGGCGATCCTCCTACCCATGCCTCCTGAGTACTGGGATTAAAGGCATGGGCCACCACACCCAGCTGAGTTGAGGTCTTCTGATGTAGGGACTAAAAGATAAAGAGGGAGGAGTACAGGTAGGAGTGCCCTAGGAAGATTAATGAGAAAGGTTTGCTTGCAGGAGACAGGGTAGTGACATAAGCATGGTGCCAGTGGATTGCAGCCATAGATTGAAGTTGGGAGGGCACTGATGGTGTTCTTTCTGTAGGATAAGCTAGGACTGTTACTTGGGAGAAAGTGAACTCAGTTGCAGTGTTCTTGGCAGTTAGGGAGATTGGTGGAAAGTATTCTGTTGAGGGCTGGTTGTGTTGGCTTTTTGCCAAGCTGTGCTTTATTAAAACCTGAGGTGGGTATTGTAGAAAGATCTCCCTCCCACACGAGCATCTCAACTTCTGGTTAGAGGGCATTTAGAGCACAGGTATAGGGCTTATAGGCAGCAGGTCAGAGATGTACAGGGGAAGCTGCTGCTGGAATCCATATTGAAGGAGCTGGAGCTGTGGGTGCTTATAGGACAGGAAGCTGAGTGGTGGGCATGGCAGTGCTGGGGCAGCAGCAAGAGGTGGCCCTATTTCAAGCTGTCCTGCGTTTCTTCATGGTCACATGTGAGTTCAGATACCCAAATCTGCATTCTTTTACCTTTTCCCTTCATCTCTGTTCTAATAGTTCATTCTTTGAACATATACCTGATTGGGGGCTGATTAGAAATATTTACCCCCTGTATGAAATGCAACTGGAAAGAAGCCCCGTAAAAATAACTAGAAAACTATAAAAAGGCAGCTAGTTGCATTGGTAGAACTCAGCTGTTTGTGCTCCTTTATACCTCACATTCCAGTACTCAGGATCGTGGAGTTCCAGGCCAGCTGGGCTACACACAGACATGTGTGCCACCGCATTCTCATAAAAGTAAAAAAGCCAGTGGTTCTAAAGTGTGTATCCCCTCAAAAACAAAACTTAATATACTCTGATTGCTGTTAACTTACTCAAGAACATACTATAGCCAGTCATTTTTTGTGATGTTTTGATTGAACCCAGAACTTTTGGTCATGGTAGCAAAGTGCTGGTCTGGAGATATAAGAGTACTGTCCAATATCCCCAATCCAGTCTTTCTTCAAAGAAATGTTTCATTTATTTGGTTTAGATAGGGAGGGAGGAAGAGATAATATGAGTGAGAATATAAATGAGAGAATGCATGTGTTCTATATGAATACTGGGGAATTGAACCTGTGCCAGTCGACTTTGCAAGTAAGTGCCACTGGGCAATCTTCCCATTCCAGTCTTTTTTTTTTTTTTTTTTAAAGACAGGATATTGCCATATATTCCTGGCTGGCCTTAAACTCTCAGTGGTCCTCCTGCCTCAGCCACCTGAATGCTAGGGTTATGGGCATCTGCCATAATATCCTTATGGAAGAAGTCTCTTAAATTTTGTTTATTTATTTGGGAAGGGAGAGATTGAAATTGAAATATTTGGGAAGGGAGAGATTGGTTGAATAATGTGCTGGAAGGCTTTTTGCCACTGCAAATGAGCTCCAGACACATGTGCCTCTTTGTGCATCTGGCTTTACATGGGTACTGAGGAATGGAACCTGGACCATCAGTCAAGCTTTGCAAGCAAGTGCCTTTAACTGCTGAACCCATCTATTGAGTTCCTTTGACCACAGAGCCATCTCCTCAGCATGTATGCATGCACGCCCACACATCCACACTTTTCTTTTTTCAAGCTAGTGTCTCCCTCTAGCCCATGCTGACCTGGAATTCACTGTGTAGATTAAAGGCATGTACCACTACACCCAGCTTACAGGCTTGAGCCAGTACTCCCAGGTTCTTACAAACAAGCAAGCAAACAAATTATTTCCTGAGGCTATTGATGTCAAAACCAGGATTCAGATATATATATATAGGTGGAGGGTTGTCACTGTATATGTAATAGTTTTCTGTCTTTAAACACACACACACACACACACACACACACACACACACACACACACACACACACACACACACACAGAGAGAGAGAGAGAGAGAGAGAGAGAGAGAGAGAGAGAGAGAGAGAGAGAATGAAAACGTGTGTGTCAGAGCCCCTGCCACTGCAAACAAATTCTACCAGTTTATAAGCAAGCACCTTCAATCACTTCGTCATCTCTCCAGCCCTGTTTCTCATAGAGCAGCTGTTAAAGCAGCCCTGTGGTTTAGAGGAGGCGTGTATCCAAATCCTTAGCGGATTGTTGGAGGCTCAGACACTGACTGGTCCTTGGCCTGTTTGGGAGTTAGAGTTGAAGAAAGGTTAGGATGTCATTTCTGGGGGTAGGGCCTTATACTTTCAGGACATGCATGAGCTCTTGATTTACCTGAAACCCAGAGAGGCTATTCAGTTGAGTCAGTGGATGAGTTGAGTAGAGTCTGTTCTGTATGTTTAAGAATAGAGCTCTTCTTCTTCCCCTCCTTGCTATCTTGGTTAGTGGCATGTCCAATAGCCTGTTGGACTTTAAAAGACTAATCAGCCAGATACAGTCTTAGTTCCCTGGGAAGGAATTGGCAGTTAATTGTTGGCCCCTGAGCTGTACCTGCTACAGAGAGAGAGATAGGGAACACAGTATGCATGCTTGTGCTCTCCACATTGACCCTCACCTGGAGTTCCATAGGCCCAAGGGTGCATACATGGCAGATGCCTGGTGGGTCTGAGCGAGTCATTTGGTAGCTTGCCTGCTTGTATTGAGTGCTGTCTTCTGTAAAATGTTCCTTTTTCCCCTCTTTCCTTGTTCTTTCTTTCCCTTCCTTCCTCCATTTCCCCTTCTTTTTTCTGCTTTTCCTTTCCCTTGGACAGGGTCCCTATAGTACAGGCTGTCTTGGCACTCCTCGTCCCCCTGCTTCCACATCATAAATATTGGAATTTCGGCATCTACCGCCATACCTGGTTTCATGTGGTGGTTTGTGATTGAACCTGGGCTTTGTTACATTGTGTCCACAGTCAGAAAGTGTGTGTTTTAATGGGATGTGGGGTGGGGTGGAGAGAATGATGGTCGTATACTGGTGCTCAGCTCACTTTTTCCTTTAATATTTTTCAAAGTTGATTTATTTTCACACAATTGTGTGTGGATATACCAAAGTCTCTTGCTGCCGGAAATGCCAGATAGGTATACCACTCTGTGCATGCCCGGCTTATGTGGGTGCCAAGTAATTGAACCCTGGGCTGGCAGGCTTTGCATGAAAGCACCTTTGACCTCTGAGTCATCTCTCTACTGAGACATCTCTCCAGCTCACTTTCTCCTTTTTGTTCAGTCCAGGACCTTAGCCTGTGGAGTGGTGCTGCCCACATTCAAGGTGTGTTTCTCCTCAGTTAAATCTTTCTGGAGCCATCCTTGTAGATATACTCAGAAGGAGATTTCCTTGGTGTTTCTAAATTTAGTCAAATTGACAATGACAGGGCTCCCCCTAATCCATTGTATTGAGTCTTGAACCCAGGGCCCTTCAAGTGCTAGGTAATCACTCTATTATTAAGCCATACTTCCAGTCACAGTTTGCATGATTCTCTTCACGACACTCTCCAGGATCTACCTCTCTTCTGTGAGTGGGCACACTACAATCATTTTGCTCACTTGCTCCCCTTTATGTGTGAACCTGGTTTTCCATGTGTGTTGGTCATAGACCTTGGCCTTTTACCCACTTAATTCATCTCATTTGTGTATATTTGCGTGTGAAAAATAGTTGTTAAGACGAGTGTCCTCAATACATTCATTGCTTGCAAAACTTTGCTAAAAGAGCTTAACAGGTCTGGTAGCCTCCTGGGTGGGAAATGTATTGCTTAAAGAATTTTCCATATATGATGTTGGTCAGCAGGTGTGGGGAAGTGGTGAAGGGTGTTTATTGTGGGTCCTCACTGATTGGAGTATACCTAGTACCTCAGAATTCAGGTGTCTGTCTAGAATTTTTAGGATCAGGTTTGGAGGAAACTATGTCTCCTATTAGTAGGTGACTTTCTGAGGTGCAGTATGAGAAGCATCTAGACTTTCCCACTCCTCCATCACATCTATTATGTTCACAGAACTTATAGTATATTGAAACTCAGTTCTTTGTCTGAAAGCATAGATGTTGGGCTGGATAGATAATTTAGCAGTTAAGGCGCTTGTCTACAAAACCTAACGATCCCACGTAAAGCCAGATGCACAAAGGGGACGAATGTACCTGGAGTTTGTTTGCAGGGGTTGGTGGCCCTGGTATGCTCGCTCTCACTCTGACTCTCTTTATTTCTCTCTCTCTCTGCTTGCAGATACATAAATAACAATATTTTAAAAAGAAACCATAGATGTTAACTATATATATTTAAATTTTTTTGTGGATTTTTGAGATAGGGTTTCACTCTAGTCCAGGCTGACCTGTAATTCACTATGTAGTCTCAGGGTGGCCTTGAACTCATAGCAATCCTCCTACCTCTGCCTCCCGAGTGCTGGGATTAAAGGCGTGCGCCACCACGCCTGGCGCACCTTGTTGGCGTCTAAAGATAGGCCTCAGCTGTTTCTATACCTCTGCCCTTTCTTCCAGCAGCCTCTGTCCTTCACAGTTCCTGTACTAAATTGACTCTTGATTGTGTATCCTGAGATGTCAGACCTTTCTAACCCTTCTCATATTGGTGATTCATGTTTATTACTAGGATCTTAGTCATACCTGATACTGATTTTGCTTCCAGTGCAAGGAATTTTTTAAAAAAATATATTTATTTGAGAAATAGAGAAAGAGGCAGATAGAATGGGTGTGCCAGGTCCTCTGGACACTGCAAATGAACTCTAGATGTATGCACCACCTTGTGCATGTTGGCTTTATGTGGATATTGGGGAATTTTGTTTTTTAAGTTGTATGCTGTTTTTATTTTAATTTAATTTTAAAAAATTTTATTTATGCATTTTCAAGCAGAGAGAGAGAGAGAGAGAGAGAGAGAGAGAGAGAGAGAGAGAGAGAGAGAGAACACACCAGGGCCACCACCTTGTGGGTCTGACTTACGTGGGTCCTGGGGAACTGAACCTGGGGCCTTAGGCACTGGAGGCAAGTGCCTTAACCGCTGAGCCATCTCTCTAGCCCGATATTGGGGAATTGATCCTGGGTCCTTAGGGCTTTGCAGACAAATGCCTTGACCAGTGAGCCATCTCTCCAGTCCTGGTGCAAGGAATTTTAACTTACAGACTGAATTTGAAGTTGTTTAGATTACAGTGAATGATTTTGAAATCTGGTAGTGAATACATTGTCAGGTTAAAAGCTTGAAAATCTTTTTCAAAAAGAGTATAGGGAAGGCTCCTTTTTGGTGAGTTGCCATTAATAGCTGGCACCTTGAATAGTAGGTTGTCACTTGTAACCACTATTTAAATTTTTTAGATTCAGGTTTGTATATATTTGAAACAATTTTTGGAACATTTCTCATTGACTTTGCATTTGTTACTGGGTGGCAGAATATACGTTTTTATTCATTTTTCAAGCAAATATATATATATATATATATATATATATATATATATATAGAGAGAGAGAGAGAGAGAGAGAGAGAGAGAGAGAGAGAGAGAGAGAGAGCACACCAGGGCCACCACCTTGTGGGTCTGGCTTATGTGGGTACTGGGGAATTGAACCGGGGGCCTTAGACACTGGAGGAAAGTGCCTTAAACCGCTGAGCCATCTCTCCAGCCTGGCAGAGACTACATAGTGAATTTCAGGTCAGCCTGGGCTAGAGTGAGACCCTGCCTCGAAAAACCAAACCAACCAAACAAACAAAAGGTGTGTGTATTGGGCATGGTGACATATGCCTGTGATTTTAGTACTTGGGAGGTTGAGGTAAGAGGATCATGAGTTTGAGACCAGCCCCTTGTTCTTCAAAAAAAGTATGTGTAATAAAGCCTGCTTTGATAATTTCTTTAGCCTCTTCAGAATGAAATGAAAATTCATTTGACTATCTTAGGACTTTACTCTAGCATATGCAAAGCACAAGAAACACTTATTTTTACTAGATACTTTCCTTTTTTCAACTCAGACATTCATAGGGACTACATGAGCACCATCTGTATTTACTTCTACTATGGTAAAACTAGAGTAAGATGGGTTCTCTTTTGTTGCAGCCATGCTGGGTGGGGCCAGGGTGGCTTTTACAGGCTGGCCACGGTCCTGCGCATAATATGCCAGAATTAGACTTCTGTGATTTCACTTTTTTGGGGGGGGTGAGGAGTAGAAAAGATCTCTTGTAGCCCAGCTTGGCCTCAAACTCACTGTTTTGCTCAGGGTAACCTTGAATTTCTGATCTTGCCCCCCAAGTGCTGGGATTACATGCATGTGCTACCATGCCTAGTTTTATGCAGGCTGGGGATCAAACCAATGACTTCGTGAGTGCTATATATGCAGTAAACTGAGCTAGATCCATGGCTTCACCTGTTTCTCATACTGACTGATACCGTCCGTCCTCCCTCCCTCCCTCCCTCCCTC
>PVHP010045655.1:0-13581 GCA_004024765.1 Zapus hudsonius | reverse complement strand
CCCACCCTAAGGCTATATAAAGGGGAAGAAATTCTTTCCTTGCCCTCCTGCCTGTTTGCTGTTCTATGTGTATGGTGTTTGTGATGGGTTTCTCTCTCTGCTTGGACCTGTGAAAGGGGAGCAGCCTCTTTTGCATTTTGGAACTTCCCCTGTATCTATAGCTACAAATAAATCCTTTCCTCCCATAAATTGTGCCTGGTTTGAAGATTTATCCCAGCGGTGTGTGGATGACCAGAACAGTGGGTGACATTTTGCTCTCTTGTGTCTGGCTCCAGCATCCGTGTCTTAAGTGGTATGCACTCAATTAATGAATAAACACAAACTGTCTTCCGTCACCTCCCAATTCTGTGTGTTCTGGAATTCTTTGATGTGAGGGGTTAGCTCCTCGGTCTTCTTCCCATATCCTTCACTCTGTTCTTTTCCAGTCCTCTCTCTCTGCCTTTCCCAGCCACCACAAGCCCACTTTCTTTTCATCTTACAGAGCCTGTCCAGCCCGCCTCTTCTGTGTTGGCCTTTATTGTTTCCTGGGATTTGTTTTCTGAGAAACTTTCATTTTTTTTCTCTTCAATCTATGGTCAGTTGCTGAGCCTTACATGCTGAGGGCTTGGGAGTTAAGGCATTTTAAAAAAAATTTTAATATTAATTAATATTGCTTAAATTTCTGGAAAGAGAGAAATGAATAGATGTAATCTTCTTGTTTAATTAGAAATCTGGTCCCAAATGTATAATCCTCCATTTTATACATTATTTTTGCTTTTCAGTTGAGAACATTATTTAAGTACCATTAATGACTATAAAACAAAGCTTTACAGTCATTCTTAGAGAAAGAACAGACTAAGGCAAAATTATGGAAAATTGGGTTGCTTTTTTTACTCATTTTTCAGGTATATCTATTTATTTTAATCAAAGACCTGTGGGACCTGATTAGACTGCTTTTTGTGATTTACCTTGCATTCTCAGCTTCTGCTAAAAAGCCATGTTCTGTGATCTGCTTAGCCCTTCAGGCTTGGCTGGTCTCCTGACTCCTCTAGTTACTGACTGCTCAAAGAATCACAGTTGTTTCTTCCTCCAGGAAGAAGCAGTATCTTATCTCTTGTTCCCAGCTCTCAACTGTCTTCTCTCATTTTCTCACACTCAACTAATAAGGAAGAGTGAGATTACAGCTATGTAATTCTTTTCTAAACTGAATGCATTTGACTATCCTTGATTAACTGTCCTAGAATTAAAAAAAAAATTAAACAATGGCATTCAAATGGTTCTTTAGGGCTTACAGCATATATGAGGAGAGTAACATTTTCTTCTCATCTCTTGTCTTAAAGTTGTACCTTGGGATGGGTCCCTCCTTGTCTTTATATTTTGACTTTGCATTTATGTATCCATAGATACATGGTATCTGTTGTGCATTTGGAAGTTGCACCCATGAGCTGGAAAGAAGGGATTCAGTGGAGACGACATGGGGGAGGGGGACCGAAGAGCGTGGTAACAGGGGATTCGGATCAGGGTAGATTGTGTATATTTAGGGAGGCTGTCAATAAGAATTTTTTTTTTTAAAAGAAGTGGCATCCACAGTTTCTTCTTGGGATTGAGGGGGAAGCTTAGATATGGAAATGGAGTCATGGCTTTAGGACACAGTATTTTAACTTTATTCCTTGATTTTTAAGAGAGAGATTGGAAGTACATGTTACAAAATATTAATGTTGGTTCATCTCGGAGGTGGGCATGGGTATTTATTATGTCATTTGGACTCTATTTTTTAGACATATGTATGTATGTATATATGCATGTTTATGTGTGTTTTTGCATGTATGTATGTTTATGTGTGTTTGTGCATGCATGCATGTATGTTTATGTGCATTTGTGCATATGTGTATGTATGTGTATGTATGTATGTATGTATGTATGTATGTATGTTTGTGCATATGTCTATGTATATATGTTTTGTGTGTTTTTGCATGTATGTATGCATGTTTATGTGTGTTTGTGCATGTGTATGTATGTATGTTTATGTGTGCTTGTGCATATGTGTGTAGGCCAGAGGTAGATATTGGTGACTTCCTCCATCTCTCTTCTCTTTATTTAAAAACATTTTTATTTATTTATTATCAAGCAGAGAGAGATAGGAGAAAGACAGATAGAATGATAACACCAGGGCCTCTAGGCCACTGTAAACGGACTCCAGATGCATGTGGCACTTTGTACATCTGCCTCTACATGGGTACTGGGGAACTAAACTCGGGTTGTTAGGCTCTGCAGGGAAGAGCCTTAACTGCTGAGCCATCTCTCCAGCCCCTCTTCTCCTTATTTTTTAGACAAGGTCTTGCATTTGAACTTACCGTTCACTGCTATAACTAGACTAGGTAACTAGCAATTCCCAGGGATTCTCTTGTCTCCGTCTTCCCAGGGTTGGGATTCCAGGTGTACAGTGTCATGCCTGGCTTTTATGTGAGTGCAGGACCTGAATTCAGGTCCTCTGTGCTCTATTTAAAAAAATAATATTTCACACTTTTAAAAAATGAGACTTATCAGGCTGGAGAGATGACTTAGTGGTTAAGACATTTGCCTGCAAAGCAGAAGAACCTGAATTTGTTTCCCCAGTACCCACAGAAAACCAGATGCACATGGTGGCACATGTGTCTGGAGTTTCTTTGCAGTGGCTGGAGGCCTGGTGCACCCATTCTCTCTCTCTCTCTCTCTCTCTCTCTCTCTCTCTCTCTCTCTCTACCTCTCTCTCTCAAATAATTTTTTTTTTGGTTTTTCGAGGTAGGGTCTCGCTCTAGTCCAGGCTGACCTGGAATTCACTATATAGTCTCAGGGTGGCCTTGAACTCGATATCGGTGATCCTCCTACCTCTGCCTCCCGAGTGCTGGGATTAAAGGCGTGCACCACCATGCCCAGCTCAAATAAAATATTTTTAAAAAGGTATTTGTCTTATTAAACATATCTTGATTTTTATATGAACAATCATGACTACTTGGTCTTCAGTCTTCTGAGAATAAATCATTTTCTTTAAGTGGAAGGATTCTAGCCAATCAAAATGTAACACGTGCTTTGCAAACTGTATTTTCCAGGCTACACTTACCTTGCTATGGGTTACAGCAATGAAGCAATATTTCTGTATATATTTTCTCATTTGACCTCAACAAAGTCCAGGCCTGTCAAATTTGGTAAAATAGTCTGATAGTCTCTAAGACGTGACTTCTTCACCAAGTAAACTTCAGTAATATCTCTTCTCTTGGATGACCGTCATAGCTCCTGGTGATGGCAGATGCCCAGTGATGCTGCATTACCGTGACAGGGTTGAAGGGAAGGGGAACTAGATCTCACAGAGTCCGTTCTGAGACTCTTTCCCATCCTTTCTTGGGAGCACTTAGCTGGAATTTCCATCAGTTTAGGAGTACGAGCTGGGTAAACACACATATTAGGATTATGTTTCTATCCTAGCTCCTCTTAACATTTTATTGTGTTTATGTAGCTATATATCTGCTTCACTTCTATTTTGGCAGAAGGACTGGATGTTCGTATGTGGTATGTGGTAGAGACTTGGCTCTTTCTTTCTCAGATTTGTGTAGTGAATCCTGGTTCAAACATCCCCCCCCCTTTTTTTTGAGGACTCCAGATCTGCGATGGAAACAGGAGGTGTGTGAAGTTTAACCTCTGGGGTTGGGTCTTTGTCATATTGCCCGTTCATATCACTCTTTCTCTACTCAACACTTGAGAGATCCTTCGCTCCTTAGATTTCTGCTAGATGCTGCATTGGCTTTGATTTAGGCTTCCATTTCGTATTCCATTCAGTTTAGTTCTTTGAGTCTCTGTGTGCTGATTTGTAAGAAAGGGGCAGAAACATTTTTGGGAATTTGCTGCGGATTTGATGTGGCCATTGTGATCATAGGAATCCTTTGTGTAAATTAGAAACAGGTGCCCTCCTTTTAGGCGGACTCAGTGTGATGCCATGATGTACCTTTTGTGGGTAGACCCCCCCTCTCATCTTCTTAATTGGAGGGATCCCCTGGAGCAGGCCACAGATTGTACAACTGCATTGTCTTTTCACCTCATTTTCTTTATTAAAAATATTTTTATTTATTTATTTGCAAGGAGGGAGGGAGGGAGAGAGAGAGAGAGAGGAGACAGACAGAGAATGGACATTGCAGGACATCCAGCCACTGCAAATGTGCTGCAGATGCATGCACCACTTTTGTGCATCTGGCTTCTTAGGCTTTGCAGGCAGGTGCCTTAATTGCTGAGCCATCTCTCCAGCCCTTCTTTTCTTCTTTCTTTTTAACTGAGTGGAACATAAAATTTATCATTTTAGCCTGAGAGAGAGAGAGAGAGAGAGAGAGAGAGAGAGAGAGAGAGAGAGAGTGCATGGAGGGTGTATGCAGATGTGTGTGCCCCATGAGGCCAGAAGAGAATGTGCGGTTTCCTCCTCTGTCTCTCATTTGCGCTGTTTCCTTAAGATGGAGTTTCTCACTGAACTTGGAGCTGCCTTTATTCAGTTAGACTGGCTGACTAGCAAGCCCCCAGGATTCTCTTATCTTCACCCCACTCCTGCATAGGACTGGGATTTCCAGAGGGCATTCATGCCCATGCTAGCTTTTAAAAATTATTTATTCATTTATGAGAGAGAGAGAGAGAGCGAGAGAGAGAGAGAGAGATAGATAGATAGATAGATAGAGAGAGCTGGTGCATCAGGGCCTCTAGCTGCTGTAAACAAATTCCAGATTCATGTGACACTTTGTGCATCTGGCTTTCTGTGGGCACTGGGGAACCCACCCCAGGTTGTCAGGCTTTGCAAGCAGGCACCTTTAACTGCTAATCCATCTTGTCAGCTCCATACCCAGCTTCTTAGGTGGGTGCTAGAGATCCAACCCTATGATGGCAGGTCCTCATGTTTTCAGGGCAAGCGCTCTTACCTGCTGAGCCACTTCCCGTCAATCTCTCCCATTTTTAAGCATATGGTTCAGTGGCATTAAGTACATTAACAAAGTTGCTCAGCCATCCCAACATCCATCCCCAGAGCGGTTTTCATCTAATAAAACTTTAGCCTTCAACAATAACTCTCCATTTCCCCCCGACCAACCCCTGGCAACCACCATTCTGTTTTCTCCCTAGAGACCCCATTAGTTTATAATATAATATAATTAATATAAGATACAACAGTATCCGTAGAATAGTACTCATTATTAGCAATAGTATCTGCTGTCTATCTTTCTGTCATCTGTTACCTTTCTCTTCCCACAGAGGATCTCGGGTACCATTGATTAGACAACAGATTCACAGCTATATTTGCATGATCTCAATCACTTTACTTAAACCTCATAATGGTCCCACAAGGCCAGTTTCCCATCTCTTACTTCACAGATGAGTGATTCGCCAGGGCTTCAAACATCTAAGTGGTAGAGCCGGGCTGGAAACTCAGATTTCCTCACTTAAACACGTGATCATTCACCAAGGTCCCGTCTTCTTAATAAGAGAAGTGTTTGATTTAATTTTATGTATTTCATCTCAAAAACTGGAGCCCCCTTCAGCCATTGAAACTGAATAAAACTCAACATGTATTATTTTATAAGGACAATGGGACAGGCAGAATTGGCCTTCCCTTGGTTAGTGTGCTGGCTTTTACTGCTAGGACATTTAATTTAATTTGCAGGTGAGTGAAGCAGTACATTCAAGAGCAGGCACATGAATTCTATAGAAATGAGCTCTGATCAAAGGGACTTAGATAGCCAGAGGAAAGGAGATGAGGAGACCATTAATGTCTGCAGCTTAAGCAGGCTCTCACCATCATTTATTGGGGTGACTGTATATCACTGCACAAAAGTATCACATGTGATCTTACACAAGGGGGACTTTGGTGAGCAGCTTGATTGCTAAACACAATGGGATTTTAGCTAAATCTCATGCATCCATTCCCTATCACCCTTTGTTACTGGATTTCAAAATGCTCATGAAGCAGTGGGGTGATAAAAGGTACTTCGCTCTTATCAAAAGAGCCCGAGTACTGCCTTGATGTAACATTATGAGAAAGACGAGTGGAGATATTGTAAAACTGTGTTTGTGCCCCTCAGAGCACACAACCCTGGGCTTTGGAAATCACCCACAGATAGATTTTTTTGATAAGATCCATTTTCATATGCCTTTTATTATAATTACTCATGCGTTTCTGGTGGCGTTTTTGTTGTTCAGAGTGACCATTGCAGTTTGCACCCTGGTGGTATCAGATTTAGGAAGCTTTATAAGCTCACAGGGTACTTTTTCGTAATGCCTCCGAGGCATTTCTCCAGTTTGTAGGATTGTGTAAGACAGTTTTTCTTCAGTTCTTCAAATGCATTAGTCATGTGATCTAAAGAGGGAAGAACGTGTAAGGTTGGTGGGGCTGATGCTCACCTGTAAGAAAGTGGTTGGCTCCTTCTTGTAACAACTGCCAAGGAATGGGACAAACACGCACAAATGTAGTCTAAATACGTCAGCTATGTCTCAGGAGGCATAACTTGATTTATGGCAATATCGAATCCAGATTACAAAAAGCAAGGGAGCCCATATGGTAACTTGGCGTTTTGGCAACAAATGTGATTTATATAGGAACTTATGACTTTAAACTCAGACTCATGGAATTATTTTAGGGATACGAAAGGAGTTCCAGATTTAGCTCACTATAGTCCAATATTTTTGTTTTCTATGAAGAAATCAGTCCCAGGTTCAGTAGATAAATTGTCCTGTGATGAACCCAAGGCCTTCTGGATGCCCTGTTTTCTGCTCACCAGGCATTCCAGCACTTTCTTTATGCTTCAGGATGAGGACAAACATATTTATTTTAAAATAAATATAAAATTTAAATAATTTTTAAATAAATAGATTTTAAAGATTTATTTCAACATATGTTGATATTAGAATTTCTTCATAGTTTAATCTTGAAGCCTCTGGGTCTAGGTACTGTTGTTATGGATTGCAGTCGAGGAGACCCCATTAAGATTTCCAGGTTCTTGTGTCTTGGAACAAAGAATTGGACTCATGGATAGTGATAGAAATGGAGACAGTTTATTAAGAAACAGAAAGGCACTCCTGAGAAGGGGAGTGGGCCAGAGAGCGGAGAAGTGTTAGAAGCTCTAATAGCCATGGATCAAAGATGGCCGGTACTGAACAGTGTATTTACCTGGCATCCACCTTGGTGCTCAGTTGGACATTGCAGTATTGTTTTTTTTCATGCTTGCTCTGTTTTGTTGCATGTAGCCCTGGTGGGGAAGGATTTCCATTCTTCCTCTGCCATTGCCTTCTTTCCTGTTGTCATGCTGATGTCTCTCTCCACACTGGACTCTCTTGCCACACCATCATGACTCTAGAGAAAGCTGGGGCAGACAGAAGTGTTGAAGGACTTTGTTCTAAATCCACATATGTCTTGGGAGCCATGATGGCTCTTCTCTGAGACCACCCCCCACAGTCACCGTCTGACCCAGATACTTTCTGCTGCTGTGGGTACCCAGGGAGGCCTCAGGAAGGAGATCCAGGAGACAGATGCTACCCTTTGCAGACATTATTCCTCTTTTCTCTTCCATATCTCTGTCTTTATTCCGCTCTCCACAACAGCTTTTCCTTACAAACTTCAAACCTGGGGCAGGCCACATACTGCCTTCTGAAGCTCCCCACCTCCATCTCTTATTTCCTCCTCAGCTGCAGGATTTCTTCTCCTTTCTTGTTTTGTTTACACTTCTGATGATAAAGGTCCTTGGAGCAGACAGTGTTATTTATTGTGTAAGCCTGTGAAGACTTTTGACATACATATAAATATTAAAATAACAATAGTACTCATTTTGATTGCAGGGGATTTTTTTTTGTAGTCTCTTTTTTTTTTTCCATTTTGTTTTTCTTTCTGGCACCGAGGATGGAACCTGAGGCCTCCTGCATGCTGAGCTCAAGCCTACCACTGAGCGACCCCCCAGCCTCTGTACCTGTTCTGTACAAAGAACAGGTAGATTTTTGGATTGTAACGGTGAGAGAGGTGATAAGTGGGCCCCTCAGCATTTTTCAAATGTCTGCACATTCTTTTTATTGAGGGCAAGGGAAGTGTATTTTCACTCTGATTTTATTGGAGGTAGGCAGCCTGGAGAATGTTGGCTGCAATAAGAGCACTTCCTTATTTCCTTGAATGGTTTGCTTTACTTGTGGCTCTGTATTTAAGAAAACACACTGTTTCAGAGTGAAGACTGTCCCACGGAGGTCCTTTATACCTGAAAGCATTTCTTCAGAGTGCTAGGATTTGATTTATGGTGTGGGTACTGGTTGGGGAATGATAAATCTGGAGTGAAGATTCAATTTCGATGCAAGCCAGCCAAAGCACACACTTTCTTTGCATCCAGGGTCACTGGGTAAGTGATATTTGTATATATGCCTGTCGCTGGGATGCTGGCTTGCTTCTAGGTGCAGTTCAGGCATGCCCAGCATAGCTAATGAGTTGAACTGGGAGGCCTCCAGGGCTGCGGAACTTCTCATGAAAACACCCTGGGGTGCGCCTGATATTATGCAGACAAGCCTGGACATCCCTGCCCACTTGGTGGGGGTCTACTGAAATCTACTTGTGGGGTTGCTAGAATAATTCTGTGATGACAACCATCTCGAGTGAAGGCGGAAAGAGATTCTGGTACCCTGTGATGTGTGTGGCTTCTGTCGGCCTCCTGGACACAGCTTTCTGCACTCCGGGCTGTATGCAAAGGCAGGTTTGTTTAATCACACTACCAAAAAAACTGGCCTCAAAAGATAGGAACTGTCAACAGAAGAGAGTTATACACTTCTCTCCCCTCCTCACTGGAGATCTGCCCAGCTGGGCTCTGAGAAGCTAGTGATCATGTCACACCAGAGGAGAGTTCACCCCCTGAGTGGCACATCTGCCTTCCATGGGAGGAAGGGTGCTCCAGGAGAGTGGGAGACACTTTCACCTTGGTCTCTAGAGCACCTGCGGAATCAGTGCAGTGCCCTCTTCTCGGAGGAGCTCCGTCATCGTGCTATTGGAAGGATGGCTGGCTGACACGGAGAGTTACTTCGTGCTCTAGCTGCTTTGGGGTGCCTGGAAGAGCTGGGGTGAACTGCTAGGTATGTGTGAAAGCTGAAGGACTGAGCAGCCATGGCTTCTCACCAAACCAGAGAGAAGAAGGTCATTGCATGTGTGGATATGATTTGCACATTTGCATTTGGCCAGTTTAGTTCCAATCACGTGACCTTACATTTCTGGAGGCCTCTGAATTTACAATGACAGGGCTTTCCAGCCACTGGGGCCACTTGACACAGCGCCGTGACTGAGCTCATTTGCGCTTGGCATTGGCTCTGTTGCATGCGAGCTTCAAGCGTGTTTTCCAAGGTTCACTGACGTCCGTTGTTTAGTCTGGGGACAAGAAGACAGGATTCATTTTGCCAGCTGTTCCCATGTGGCAGGTTTCATTTTATTTTGTGTATGTGTGGTATGAGTGTGTGTGAATGCATGTGCATGTGTGTGGGCACATGTGTGTGTTCAGGCAAGTGTGCTATTTTGCCTCTTTCTTCCCTCAGGTTTCTTTGGCAAGACTCTGATCCCTCCATTTTAACAGCAGTTCGTTCTCATGTTGGTGTGGAAGCCCACGTTGATGTCCGAAAATTAGTCAGTTGGTCTCCACCTTATTTATTGAGACAGGGTCTCTTCATTGAACCCAGAGCTCACAGGTTTGGCTGCTCTAGGTAGCCAGTCAGTCCCAGGGGGCTATCTGCTTTTCTCCCCAAATGCTGGGGTTACAGGTACTTCTCACCATGCCTGGCACTTTTACATAGATTCTGAGGATTCGAACCCAGGTCCCCATGCTTGCACAGCCAGCGCTTTACCTACTGAGTCATGTCCCCAACTGCAGGTGTCACTTTCGTGCTAGCTGCTAAGTCCTGTCCTTATCTGGTTGACTTTTTTTCAGCTTCTTTTCATCCATCGGGAGCACACGTCGGTGCTCCTCAAGCTTAGTAGCCAAACACAATGGCGATGAGAACCAGCCATAGTTACAGATGAATCCTGTGAAACATGCTAATGAGACCAGACGTGGACATGGGAAGGAGCATGCTCATAATGAGGCCATTACGTCTCATTTTCATCAGAAACTCGAAACCCTCAGATGGATCAAAAGTTCTATGTGATTATTATTTTTTAATGAGAGAAGATATTTGTTCTGACATTAAAGTCCCAGAGATTCGTAGTAGACAGTTGAAAGCCAGGAGTATGCATGATGGCCGTTATGGATTCTTCTGTGACCGGTGAGGTCAGGGGGACTTGGAAGAAAGACTAAGGGTCTTGCTGTTTTTCCTCTCTTTGTCTGCCATGACACTGGGTCTTGATACATCCGTGTCCCTTTCCAACTGGCAAACTTCTCCTCATCCTTTATGGAGTTACTCGCTGTTGACAGTTCCCCATATCCCTAGGTAAAACTAGGTATTCCTCACCCCCTAACTTGAGCTTCTAGGGTAGCTTTCTGTATTATAATATTTACCAAGATCAAGGGCAAGATTAGCACAGTACTATGCAGAGGGCCTGTTGTGGTCAGCTTTCTAGTTGCTGCGCAGAAACAACCCAAGCAAAAGTGGCTTGTGGAGGAATGGGTTTATTTGGCTTATGGACTCAAGGGGAGACTCCATCCTGGCAGAGAAAAATGATGGCATGAGCAGAGGGGTGGACATCACCTCCACCACAGCACTGGAAATAGCAGCAGGAAGGTGTGCCAAACACTGGCAAGGGGAAGCTGGTTTATAACCCCATAAGCCTGCCCCCAACAACACAACTCTAGTGAGGTTGTAATTCCCTAACTGCCATCAGCTGAGGATCGATCATTGAAAACAGGATCAAACCATGACAGGGCCAGATAGGAAACATTTCAGATTTTGAATATGGTCTTTGCTAAGTTATTCAACTTGGCTGGTGTGGGGTGAGTAGTCACAGACAATATGAAAATGAACTAGCCTGGTTAATTATGGACACTGAAATTTATGTTTTATATACTCTTCATGGGTCATGAATTATTCCGTTTCATTTTATTTTTTCTCATACATTAAAAAATATATAATGTGTCCTTTCAGGGGTGGGATGCCTTCTAGTGAGTTGTTGGCCAGGGAGGCCCAGATACCCCCAAAACATTTCAGGTTATTGCCAAGGCTCTTGGTTGCTCACCAGAACTAAATGGTTTAAGCACCTCTTGCTAAAACTTCCTATGCTTGGGCTAGAGGTCACTGAACAATCAAGCTGGAGCTGAGCTGGAGCCTCCTCCCTGTGGGCTAACTGTCACGATGCTAACACTGACAGACCTATTAGCCTGTTAGGGGAGCAAAGCCATCAATAGTCTTCACCAGCACTGGACCCTGAACACTCTGTGGCTGGCCAACTAGGCCAAATGTCCCAGCGGGCACAATGATGGCTTGTTTGTGATGGGGGGGGGGATGACACCAATAGCTCTTTGATAGGAGTTGAGGCCCGCTCCACTGGAGGGAATTCCTGCTTGATACTGAAAACCTAGTCAAAAGCCTATGACTGGGGAGGTCATAAGACATAGTGGGGAAACTACTACTGTTGTCTGACTAAATGAATATATTATTCCTCCCAAACTGACCTCTCAATACTTAAGTTTATATCCATATATTAATGCTGTTCTCACTTGTAGTTAGAGAAGCTTCACTTTTCAGATGGTGGTAACCACTGGCGTGCCTCAAAACTCTCCAAAGTGCCGAGAAATGATAGTGGAACGTTTAGCACTGAGATTTCTATCACACCCTCCAAGACTCAGGGACCATTGTGGAAGAGTGGCAGAAAGAATTTAAGAGCCAAAGGAAGGGGAGGACTGCTGACATTACTGTCTTCCAGACACAAAGTGGCCACGGTATTCATGACCTGATGCTACCTACACAAGACCACAAGAGGAGGAAAAATGATGACATCGAAATATAAAAGAGAAGAGAGACTAGCTGGAAAGAAGAAGAGAAGTAGAGGTGACATAGGAGAGGGAAAAAAGAGAGGGTGGCAGGAGGGGATTATAATCATGGTATATTATTTATATTAATAGAAGTTGTCAATGAAAGTGTTAAAAAAAGTGGCCATTGCATTTATGACCACACAGTGAATTTTGTTACCTGCACAAGGCTTCCATAGTATTGTGCCCATCAGTATTTGGCATGGATGATGGAGAAAGGCAAAAAAAAGACATCAAATAAAAGCGGGATTTGCTGAAGACACCACTGGTTGTCATCATACAACACTGAGAGACCCTGCTTAATCAAGAATGGTATCCAGCCCCCGGATGGTAGGATGTAGTGCTAGAAAGCCTTACATGAGCTGCCAGAGGAAATTGACCACAGATATTCTGAGAAAGCAGAGTTTGTCCATCTACTACACTGAATGATACCTCGAGAATGATGACTGGTAGAGACCAGCAATGCCAAGAAGTGCTCTCCGGTGCAATAGTGGCACTAAACCTAGGTGGATAATCAACAACTTGTTAATCGGCTAAGAGATCTGCTCAGAGGTAGGTAACCCTTAACTGGAACTGGGATCTATGGAAATACCATATGAAAACCAAGAACCCAGGCTCTAAGGGGAAATCTCCACTAGCCAGAGATCTACAGAGAAGCTATCTATACCCATCAGAACCTCAACAGATTAATAAAGTTTGTCTCATTTAACCTATACTGATCTCACTCTCCATTAGAGATTCTGTTTGTTTCAGAAGCCAGTGAGAATCGTGGACAACCCAATCCCACCAACAGGACCTGAAATGTTGCCCGTCACCCAGGCAGGAGATGAACCACCCCTAACTTATGATATACAGCCCAAAGGACTCCTTTAAGGAAGTCGTGAGAAGAGCAAGAGACCTACCTCCACAGCAAGTCAGATAACCTAGGAAAGGATAATGGAGACAGACGCTGAGGATACCCAACACAATCCAAAGCAGAAATCCAGACCTCAACAGTAAAGTAGACCTAAAACTCACCAATCATAACTCAGGGACCTGAGCAGAAGATGGGAAGGAAATATTGTAAGAGCCACGGTGGGGGGTGGGAGAGAAAACAGTGGGAGATTAAGATACACAGTATGTAAATTATGAAAACTGTCAATGAAAACAATTTTCAGTCACAAACATAGACAAATGTTTTCTGTGGGCTTCACCAGTCTACCCTCGACGTACGAGAATTTATTTGACCGCTTGCTCAAGTATTCCACTTGACCATGAGCTTGAGCTGCACAGGAGGAGGGCTCCCACTAAGCCTGCCCAGGACAGAGTGGAGTTTCAGGCATTGGTGAGAACTCAGCAAGTACTAGTTACATGAATGCTTGTGTGGGAGTAATAATATTTCCCAATATTTGTTGAGTTTTTATTATGATGTCAGGCATTGTGATGAACACGTTATATGCACTTTCTCATTTAATTCTCATTTAATTTTGTTATCTAGGGACATTAAAAGCAACATTATCCTTCCACTCTGTGCTCAACATTATGTAGTCTCATTTAATCCTCTCAACAAATCTACAGTGAGTAGGTCCTGTTAATGTCTTTTACAGCTCAGGGAAATTACACTTGGAGAGATTTTTTTAATGAT
>PVHP010045654.1:0-13610 GCA_004024765.1 Zapus hudsonius | reverse complement strand
TTAATTTCATTTCAACTCCACGGATCCATGCTACAAAGGAAAATTAAAAGTTGCAGCTTGCCATTAATGATGCAGCTAGTTTTAAAGGTAGAAAATGAGAATTAAATTGAAAGATCATGTAGTGCCCATCTTCAAATGGCATTCATTTCCAGGGGTCTAGCTACCAAACAGGAATGGCAAACTGCACAACTTTTTAGCACTTTATACAATATGAGTATCTCTGAAATTAACCATATCATAGTTCAATTCAAAACCTAGAAGAAAGGAATATGGAGAGAAATGGTGTTGGATGGACCTGCAGAAATACCTAAATGCATAAACAAGAACTTTAATCCCTATAAACCTAAACATGAAGTGACATAGTGACAACTTTGGCCTCTGAAAAATAAATTTCCCTCTATTAAGACAGACCAGGAATATAAAGTGTTACCAATTAAAATCCTGCAGCAAAGAACAAGCTCTAAGGGTATATTATAATTTGCATATCTAGAATTTTATATATGGAGCTTCTTTTCATGACCTCTTATTGGTCAATCAACTCAAAGCAAGCAACTAAACATTTGGATCCTATGGACTCTTGTGCAAATATGCACTTTTTATTGACTGAATATTCTGATAATTCTGGTACTATCCTATACTCACTACCAGTGGGATGCAAACTGCAGAGGAAAGAAGTAGGGGCATTTTAAGGAAATTTATCACAATAATTATAGAATACCTTCATTAAAAATAAATTGGTATAATTAGAATAGAACCATAACTCTGTCAAAAGTACTTATGTGTACATTCCACCTATGTTACCTTTAATAATATGACATTCAGTTAAAATTAAGTGTTTGTTCCAGAGTGTGGGAAAATTCTGATTTAGTGTTCTACTCAATTCTTAGTATAATGAGAAATGATACAGATTGACTTAATTTTAGCAAGATATTATCTTTCTATTTATTTTATTTTATTTATTTTTATATTATTTATTTTATTTTATTTTATTATTTTATTTTAAAAATTTTATCTTTATTGTTCAAAATTACATACATTGATTGAGCAAATATTGTGCTTATAGTCCTATTTCGCTCCTCCCTGTCTCCAATCCACTGGGTATCCTCCTCCGTGGGCACACTGGATCAATCCATTTGGCAACGGGTTATGAATAGCACAGGAGGCAACAGGTTGCCCCCCCTTTATGTATTGTAGCTGAGGGGGGTAATGTCTCTGGGTAATCTCTCCCAACATGGCTCTTACAATCTTTCTGCCCCCTCTTCCGCTCATTTCCCTGAGTCATGGAGGGTGAGTTTTAAGTCTGTTTCATTATTGTTGTTGTGAACTTAAGGGTCTCTATGCTTCTACTTTAAGTTGTGTTGGAAGTCGTTGGTGTCTGTCTCTCTGACTTACCTGGGTTGACTGGTTGGCTGTGGTTATAGCTCTCTTTCTTGCCCCAGCACTATCTCAAGTGTTTCACTTGGGGCCTCCGGGATAGGCCTGGGGTGGTTCATCTCTTGCTGGGATATCAGCCTTCTGCCAGCTGAACACACTTCCTTCTGGGAGAGATCAACAGACAAACTGGTGCAATATAGGGGACAAAACCTGGGGGGTGGTATTCAACAGCTTTTAAATTGGTGAAGAAATCCACTCAGTGACAAGGAATCCTTAACTGGAATTGGGACTCAGGGCAAAATCCTATGGGAACCAAAAAGTGGGGCTCCAAAAATAAATCCCCATTAACAGAGAACTTCAGAGAGGCTATTCTCAATAGAATTTTGCCATATTAGAAATGTGTATCTCATTTAACATATGCTGATCTCACTCTCCGATAGAGATTCTGATTTTATTTTTCAGAAGGCAGTGAAAGAGCTGTGGTCATTCCAACTCGACCGATAAATCGCAGGCCCGAGATTATCTTTTTTAACCTTGCTGAATTTTGGCTACTCTTTACCATTAAATAATACGAAGAAAGTGGGAAGAAAAAGTTGTCAACTAAGAGAATCTTTCCGATATAAGTAATATATGAAAAATTCAAATGAAAAGAAACAAGAATTAAAGTCCATAATCCTATCAAAATATTTCAGTTATAAGTAAAACTCAGGTATTTGTAGCCCTTTTTGCTTGGCACCCAAATATTTCATGATTTGCAAATATTTTCTACAAAGATACTAAAAGGGAAGATAAAGAGAGAGATCTATAATTCTGTTTTGGTATCTCTCTGACTTCGATAAGAACCAATAATGTAATTGGTTTACCCATGACCATGTTGCAAAGATATGGAAAGAAACAATACCAAAACTACATAAAAATTGGAGGTAAATATTTATAAAATATTATTCCAAGCAGGAGAGTTCGGAACTTTGTATTGTTTTCCTCATGTTTTCAATGAGAAGTCCATGCTGTCTGACAATTTTTTAATCTTTATTGTCCAAAATTAGACACATTGTATGAGCAAATATTGTGCTGGTACTCCCATTTCCCTTCTCCCTGTCTCCAATCGACTGTGTATCCTCCTTGGTGGGAAGACTGGATCAATCCATGTGGTAAGGGGTTATGGTTAGCACAGGAGGCAGCCAGGTTGCCCCCACTTTACATGTTGAAGCTGAGGGGGAAAATGTTTCTGGGTAATCTCTCCCACCATGGCTCTTACAATCTTTCTGCAGCCTCTTCTACTCAGTTCCATGAGTCATGGAGGGTGAGTTTTAAGACAAATTTTTTGTCTCAGAAGTTTCATCTTGTTTGATTTCCCTCTTCCTTTTCCTGATTCCCTAACTACATTTCCTTCATTACATTCCATGTGACTATATATTATGATTTAAGTTCTCTATACTTTTATTTTTGTCTTCTAAAACTAAACAAAATGTAATCTGGTCATGGTGGTGTACATATTTAATCCCAGCATTCCCAACCATGATGAAAGAGGATCACCATGAGATTGAGGCCAGCTTGGGCTACAGAGTGAGTTCCAGGTCAACCTTGATTCTAGGGTAAGATTCTGCTTCAAAAATATCAAATCTTTAAAAATATTATGTGAATCCAGGTGAAAAATATAATTCAAAAATCTGGATACATCAAAGTTAATGGAAAACACAAATAGCATTTTCTCATATTTCAATTTTTGGCAAGGGACAATGAAAGTGGCTGACTCAGTAAAGTGCTCCCAGACCAAGTGTGAAGACTACATTGAATCCTCAACATTCATATAAAAGCCAGGTGCAATAGTGTGTACTTGTAATCCAAGTATTGAGAAGACACTCAGGAAGATTGCTGGGGCTTTATGGCTAGCTTTTCAGGCTGAATTGAGCTTTTAGTTCAGGAAGAGTTCCTGTCTCAAAAAGTACAGTGAGGCACAATTGTGGAAGAAACCCCATATTGACTTCTGGCCTCCATATGTACATGCACAAATGTGTCATGACACACATATGAACACACCAAGACATGCACACCACACACATATAGACATGTAAAAAAAATGTCTAACAAGTGCTGGATAGATGGATCAGCAGTTAAAGTCATTGACTTGCAAAGCATGCAGGCTCATGTTCCATTCTCCAGTACACAAATAAAGCCAGATGCACAAAGTAGCACATGTGTCTGGAGTTTTTATGCAGAGGCAGGAGGCTCTGCTACACCCATTCTTTCTCTCTCTCTCTCTCTCTCTCTCTCTCTCTCTCTCTCTCTGTTTGTGTGTCAAATAAATAAATTAGTTAAAATATGTTATATAAAAAAGTTCTTGACAAGTAATTCATTCATTGCATTTGCTTCTCTTATTCCATATGGAAAGATGACATGTATTAGGAGAAAGGATATTGTCCAAAGTCTAAGTTTGTGTTTTGGTTAACTTTGGCAACTTCTTCTGAAACTTCACATTTGAAAAGATAGGGGAAATTTAGATAATGGTAATTAATATCAAATAAAAATAAGGATATTTGATAATAAGAGAATTAAACTAATACCAAATAATTCTGTCACACAAAGAAATGATGATTATTGGCTGTAGTGTGATGTAACTCCACTTAAACTTAATGGGTAAATAAATAAAGATAGATTTAAATCATTTTCCGGAATTTCTTGTAGTTGAAAAACCTCTTAATAATATGTGTGGGTGCAGATAGTAGAAGCCTGGGAAAAGAAAATACTATCCAATAAAATAATGTATTCTCTACAGAGAGGATCTCATTTTATAGAATTAACCAATAGGACGACTTCTGAGCTGAACTCTAATTTATAGAATTATTAACCTTTCAGTTGGAAGCAATTTATTGGTAAACTAGATAAGTCTGTCTCCTCTCAGACCTATTAAATTACACTAGGAAAAGATGGGGCAACTGGTCCAAGGATCAAAGTTTGAGACACTCTGACATCACTTGTTCACTATGTCACTGCAAGAATCCCCTAACAGTGTCTCCACTATTCTGTTATCTAATATGAGCATCTGAAGTAGCAAGCAGTTTATGACTTTCAGAAATCAACATACCACACTTTCCAAAAGGTCTGACTGCCAACTATAATCCAGTCATTTTATATTCCTTATTTTAACACCAATCTTAATCCTTAAAATATCTCTATTAAAAAGGTGTTTTGCCCACTAAATAATGTAACTCATTATGGACAATAAATATATATATTTTTAAAAAGGTGTTAATCTCCTCATTACAAATGAGAAAAAAATGAAACTCTGAGAGGTTGAATGCCTTTTCCAAATTCATGAAAGTAACTGGCAGAGTAGAGATCAAATCCCTGTACTGCTTCTTGCATATGTTTTCTCACTTAATTCTTTAAATTTCTAATAATATGTGTATTGTTATTTCCAATTTACAAATGAACAAACCAAACTTTGGATAGATTTCATAATAATTCAAGTTCAGCCAATAAGAGACAGATGAGTAACTCAAAGAAAGTTCTGACTCTTTTAACTACTGACTTTCTCTCCAGCTGAAATTATATCATGAAATTAGCTGTTCAGTTATTTTCTCTCTCTCCTCCCAGTCTAATGTAATTTTCATACAACTGAGAACTAAAATCAAATTAAAAGGAACTTCCATGAGAACAGGTACAATGTGTTGCTTCATTGCTGTATTTCTAACACTTAAACTAATTATACTTGCCACATAAGTAAAATATTGACTAATGAATGAATTAGCAAAATTCTTTAGTATCTCCTATGGACCTAGCTTTACAGAGGAAGTCTTTTTTTAATCTTAAATAGAACTGGTATTTGTACCTTTTTAAATTTCTTTTCCAGAATTAATATCCCTAATTTATTACATCATGTCTTATGTGACTTATTTCCTAGGTCTTTTCCTCTGGGCTCTGAAGATTAAGTTTATAGAAAAGAGGGGATGTACAAAATGTAACAGTGCTTTTGTGATGACTGACCTTTTCCTAGTCTGTACTTCTTTAAATGCAACCTGTTTGTCATTTAATTATTTTCTTTAGTAGCTATATTGGTTGTTGGGCTCAAGTTGGCAACAAAATAAAATACCTGGGGTCCTTTTAAAAATAATTTTGTGATGCTGTCATTGCTCATTGTGAATAGTAACATAGTGATTCTATTAATATTTCCATATTTAAATGAATATGTGCAAATTATCAATTGCTGCCATTAAATTTTATCTTATTATTTCTTTGAATAGTTTCATTATTGAGTCTTTGATACATTTATCTGTTTTCCATTTCATAATTGAGTCATCATAGATTTATACAAAGAAGACAATTAATAAATTCATCCATATAATTGCTCAGTACACTGAGAGGGAAAGAATCAGATTTCTGTGGCAAGGTACTAGAGATCTTTCTCTGCTTAACAACTATTCGCCAATCAAGACTTTGAGTTCATTTACTCAACCACTTATAGAAATGAATTCACCTTTATTGTGAAATCCATGTCCATAATTTGGTATTGAATCAACAAAATAAGCACAGATAAATCATTATTTGTTATATTTGGCTGAATTTAACATACCTTATGTGAAGTGCACATTGGGTAATTCCAATTCCAGAGAAGTCCTTTCTTTCATCATTTCCTCTAACAATTATGAACAAAAATGTTAGCAACCCCCAAATTCAGTACATTATCTGTATATATAACACTGAGACTCTGTTTATTTCTTGAAACCCAGGATTCCATTTAGGTTTATTTTTCCAATGATCCAGTTATAAATGCTGAAAATATTGTCCATATCCTCCATGTGTCCATGCAGATCAGATGGATTCTTACAATTATATTACTTCAGTATTTCTCCTTCCATGTTTTTGCCTCTAGATTCTTCGATTTCCCACACACCCTTTTATCCTTACAACATCTGATACTCTACCTCCTATTAAATCTATTTGTAAATAAATTGTAACCATGATTTCCAATTTTCAACCAAAATTACGTCTCATAAAGCCTCACTGTTACTCATTCAAATTTACTCAACTTAATTTCAAACTAATTCAAAAAGGATTTGCTAGCACATTTAAAAGTGGAATTTTAAAAATGTTGCTCAAAGGTACAGTTTCAGTTAGTCAGAAGTAAGTTTTTGACATCTACTGCACAGCATGGTAATCAGTTAATAATAACCCATTGCATGTTTAAAACTGCTGAAAATAAATTTTATACATCTTCATACAAATGATAATGCAAGTTGTTGGATACATCAATAAGCTCAATTTAGTCTTTGCATTTTATGTTATGTGTACATATGTGTGTATGGGATAACACTGCATCCTATAATTATATATAATTGTCATTTGTCAATTTTTTTTCACATTTATTGTCAGTAATTAGCACCATTGTATGAGCAAGTCTTATGATGGTTCCCCATTTCCCTACTCCATTTCCCCAAACCACTGGGGGCCCTTCTCAGTGAACTTGCTGCATCAGTCCATGGAATAGGGGTTTATGGATAGTAGCCAGATTTTTTTCTCTTTCTGTGTTGTTGCTGAGGGTGGCAATGGCTCTGGGTATTTTCCCCTACCATGGCTATTACAATCTTTCCACCTCTTCTGCTCAGATCCCAGAGTCATGATGGGTGAGTTTTTGGCATGTTTTACTGTTGATGTGTTAGGTGTGTGTGTGGATTTCTGCTTTGGATTGTGATGGGTATCCTCAGTGTCTGTCCCCATGATCCTTTCATAGGTTATCTGGCTTGCTGTGGAGGTAGTTCTCTTGCTCATCTAGCCACTTCCTCAAGGTTTCATTTAGACCCTGTATCATAAGTTAGGGGTGGTTCATCTCCTGCCTGGATGTCAGGCAATATCTCAGGTCCTGTTGGTGGGTTTTAGTTGTCCACGATTCTCACTGAATTCTGAAACACAAACATAGTCTCTAATAGACAGTGAGATCCATGTAGGTTAAATGAGACAAATATCATTAATTTGGCAAGATTCTAATGGTATAGCCTCTCTGTAATCTCTGCTTAATGGGGGTTCCCCTTGGAGCCCAGGTTCTTGGTCCTCATATGGTTTACCATGGATCCCAGTTCCAGTTAACGGTTACCTGCCACTGAGCAGATCTCTTAGCCAATTAGCAGACTGTTGATTACCCACCTAGCTTTAGTGGCACTATTGCACAGATGAGCACTTCTTGTCATTTGTCAAAAACTTTAAAGGGAGACTTCTTACATTTCATACATAAACAAGTATAGGGAAACCCTGGAATTATGATGTCTCATCCATTCCTTTTATAGGTACTCAATCTTCAGGGTGGTTTGGCTGATTTCCTTCATTCCTTATGACTTTCTGAGAATATCTGAAACTTCACCTAAATTGTACATTTCCAACAAACAGTCAGTTGGGCATGGTGGATCATGCCTGAAATCCCAGCTCTTGGGAGGTTGAGATAGGATCATAAGGGAGTTTGAGACCACCCTGGACTGCAGTGTGAGCTTCAGACCAGTCTGAGACCCTGCTTCAACAAAATATATTTTAAATATCTTTCATATAGAAGAAGGAGACCACAGATCTAGCCAGAAATTTACTTCACCGATCAGATTTCTTTTGCTGCTCATGAGATAATCAAGGGTTCAATAAAGAAATTGTAAAACATGAGTGCAATGTACTCATGTATTAGTATGGATAATAAGCAAAGTAAACAAACATTAGTATAAATTTGCATTAAAGGAAAAATTCAAAAAATGTGTGTGTTATATAGAAAATTCATGTCTGAGGATAAAAATTAGCATAAATCTCATTAATGTGTAATATTATTGTTCAAACCAACAGATATTACACTGCAGTTAATTATATTAACAATTAAGATAAAGGAAATCCTTTTTACCTTGAATAGCAGCTTTAAACTAATCATTTCAAATATGGAAAAAGAAAAATTTTGTTTAAACAGCATTTGTCCTTTGATCATCTATTCAACTTCTGAAATGCTTATTAAAACAGAGTTCTGTTCAGCACATTTTAAACTTTAAATGATTATACCACCCAGGGTGCATTTCTGTAAAACATCAGTAGCTGACAATACTATTTTATAAAACATTTATATTAGATTATAGAGTTGCTCTTACAGTTCAAAAAAAGGAAGAAAGCTTTGTTAAGAAGGTGACAAACTAAAGGGAGTTACAGATAACTTCTTCAAAGAGGCCAAACTTGAAGTGATCTTAAGCCCTAGAACTAATGACAGTAATGTGTCTTCAACTTGCTAAAGGAAATGAATACATTCTGTGATTGTTATTCTTTCTGCCTGTTGATCAGGCTCATGTTGGATAATGACAAAGTGAGACCTTTCCCTGAGTAATGTCAGCTCAAAAAGCTACCTGAAAAGCCATTACTAAATGAAGCACTGGTAAGGCTATAAAAATATTCCTGTTGTGATATAAGCTTTCCAAATCAGATTCAGTGTGGCTTGTCCCTGCTATTGACAAGACCTACTGAATGGCCATCTGCCTAATCATCCTTCTTAGGCTTATTCATCTGGATCCAATTCTGCTCTTCACTTCACTTCGCTCCTGCAGCTCATTTCTGACCCTGAAGCCTGATGGAGCTTCTCCTGAAGCAGGTTATCTTGTTAATACAGACACCTTTGTGTTTCTAGCTGTTTTCCCAGCTTTGGCTCTTAAGGCCTCTTTAAAACTCTCCATTTTATTAACTGTTTATAGACATTCTACAACCTACATATAAGGATAGATGTAGATGGATAAGAGATACAGTTACTGTGTGATATGTAATGTTTAATTTGTGAGGTAACGTTAGTAATTAAGATTGGAATTCAAAAAAATGGCCTAGTGTGGAAGCAGATTTGGGGGATTACAATGAGTTCATCAAGGCCAGCCTAGGACTACAGAGTGAGTTCCAGGTCAGCCTGGGCTACAGTGAAACCCTTCCTCAAATAAAAACAAAAAAAAATGTGTTTTCCTGGGTCTAGATTATCAAGAAAAGTGAAACTATCTGAAAAATTGTTGCCTTTGTAACTGTACTTGGTAAAATTATTATTTGATAATTTCTGGCATTGTAGAAAGACTCAAGCATGTTCATCTATGTTTCTGATATAGCAAGTTCATGACCATACACCTATATGATTCATTGTTAATCTAGTGTCTAAAGTAAGTATTTATTCAATGATATAACTGTGTTTTTTTTTTAATTTTAAATTTTTATCTAATGTGACAAAGACCGATACATGAATTATATTGAAACATGAGGCCAACAGTCTTTTAAAGCTTCAGCAAGCTGCTTCAGGCACCTTTTCCCTTATACATTTGAGTTTTGTACACTAGGAATCTTCCACAGGACCCTATCAATTCCTGTTTTAGATAACCTTCTCAAGGAATAGACTCATCCCTGTAAAGATTGCTTTGTTATGCACTTGTAAGTAGTTAGATACACATTTATAATTTACCAACTTGCAATATGAAATCATTTTGACAATCCTATCTTCATTTGATGAAACCAATTCGTACTTTACAAACTACTAACTCACTGTTAGTAAAAGGAATCAGCTACTGGAGACACTGTGGCATATGTCCAACAGCCTTATCCAAAGCCATCCACATTACCTAAAATGCTTCCTCTACAAGTCAAAGCTGCTGGGTGCAGGTCAGTCTCCAGGTTAGTGTCAGCAGGTGGCAAAGACCACCTATTCCATCACGCTAGCAGAATGAGGGCATGTCACCACTGTGGACACACATCTGTAAACTTGCACACTAATTTTAATCTTAACAAGGAATTTCAGTGCCATTCTGGTTAAGGTAAAAGGATGGTTCAAGCATGGTGTCCTGTTCTGTAGGGTTACGATTAGCTTATTGGAAAACCCAGAGCCTTCTGGATCTGTGAGGTAGTAGGCTCCAACCCTCATCATGAACAGATCACACTTCTCCAAAGTTGGTGTGGCCCGTCTCCTTGGCATGTAGTCCCTTGCCTCCGCTTGTCCAGTTAACCCCTTCTGGCACACCATGCATCTCAGGGTGAAGCGGTTTACATCAGTAAACTGTCTCTTTTTTCTCGCTTCATCTGCTAATTCCAGTGCTTGTACAAGAACAATATCATCATTAGAGGAGTAAATGGTCAGGGGAGGAGTGTCTGAATGAGGGAAGGTATGCTGAAGTGGATCATAGTGGATGCCATCATAGATAGCAGAACCCTTTTGGTATATCCCGCGTCTTCCCCAAAATGATCAGTTCTTACCATCTGTGTATCTACCACACATATTTCACATTGATAAAACTTAGACAAAATGGATATTTCAATCCCTCCTCCCCAAGTGTCATCCCTTTTGATCCACTCACAATACTCCTGGTTTGTTTTTCCCTGTATTGCCTCACTATAAAAGTCTGGATCACTTGCTACAATTTCGGCTATGAGGCATCTCATCTCGGGGACACAGGCTAGATTCAAGACTCCTCCTTCAACGACATAGTACACACTGGTAAACAGGCAAGAGTTGTCTGCCGGGACCCAGGTTCGGGTAAGCACAGGCAAAGGTTCCCTGACATAACTAGGAGCACCATGTTTGGAAAAAGCAGGCGAAGTTCTGGGTCTGGTTTGGTCTTCTTCAACAATCAGCATGTCTCCTGAATGCAGGGGCAGGTCCCCGAGGGTCGTGTCCCGTCGCTGAGGTCAAGGCACTCGGGCGGGAACCCTACGAGGATCCGCTGGCAGGTGGGTGCTATGCCGGTGATGGTGTCGATGTGGCCCTGGAGCTCCCGCAGCCGTGTTCGGGCTGGACAGCCACTGCAGAACGTGTGCCCTTGGCCTTGCAGCGGAGTCGCCACTTGGCGGCGGGCCACACACCTGGGGGTGCCAGCTTGGGTCCTGGGGAATGTACCGCCTCAGCCAGGGCAACCGGCAGTGGGCTTACTTTTTTTATATAGCAAAATAGGCACATCAGTAACAACAGTGAATAAAAAGACTCAAAGCCTGTGTCTGTGGAATGAGCGTGCAATAACCACAAATGCTTTCTGCTGCAATGTTTTCTAGACTACTCTGAAAAGAAAGCAGTCCTTTAGAAAAGCAGGCAGTCCATAAAACCAAACAGAAATAATCAATGACCTTAGCAAAAATATATTTATTTCTAAAGATAAACAAGAAATACAATTAAAACACTGGGGAAGCGGCATGTAATTTTTTCCAACTGGCAAAATTTTAAAAGGCTGATGATACTCTGGTGAAGAGAGTTCCTGAGTGCCAGTTAGGAAGGAGTGCTGCAGTAAACATGGAACATGGCATCTAGGCACACACCTGGAATTCTGTGAATTCTATTGTGGAAACCCTTTCCTAAGAAAATAATCTGATGTGCATATAAAGATGACTGCAGAGGTATACTGACAAAGTATTATTTGTAGTAGGAAAAAAGTTATAAAAAAAAACTTAAATTTCTCAATGTGGAGACTGTTTTTCAAAGTTAAACTATATCTATACGATAAGAATTTAATGTAGTCACTGAAGTGATGTGTCACAGTCAGCCACACGTTGCTGGATGAATCATCAAACCAGGTACAATTTGGGGGAAGATAGTATTTATTGAAACTACAGATTGAGGGGAAGTTCTATAACAGTGAAAGAGGCTGGCCCTCTTTCACAGGTCAGAGCAGAGAGAGAAACCCATCACCGACACCATACACACAAAACAGCAAACAGGAGGGCCAGGGGGCACACAAAGGAGAGAATTTCTTCCCCTTTATATAGGCTTAGGGTGGGGGGTCTTAAAATCCTTCCCCAGACTTAATGGCTAACTGAGTCTCTGTAATTTCCTTCTGAGAGGCTGCCTTCCTGTAAACATCCTCAGAGACCCACCCAAGATAATTACAAAGATCCAAATTGACAACAAAACCTAACCATTCCTAAGAAAGCAATCTGATGTGCATATAAGGATAACTGAAGAGGTATACTGACAAAATATTTATAGTAGGAAAAAAGTTACAAAAAACTTAAATTTCTCAATGTGGAGATTTTTTCAAAGCTAAAATATATCTATACAATAAGAATTTAATGTAGTCACTGAAGTGATAGTAGTCACTTTTGTTTAAACAGTGATCTGTTCTACACTCTCATGGCATAGATTAACTCTGAATTACTTCAGGCCTCACTACTTCCTTCTGATGGAGGGTAGTGTTTTCAAGAAATTCTTGAAGTGACTTCCTCTCTTTGAAGAATCTGAATTGCCTTATTTAATCATGAGAGCATTTAAAAATCATTGTAAGTGATGTGAAATAAAAATGTACTTATAATTAAAATATGAAAAATCCTTATTGGGTTAAGGATATTTCATAACTTTCTGGAATACTTTACCCAACATTTCTTTTACTCCATTTTAAGTCATGATCCTCTTGAAATACTTACATTTTTCTTCTGATGTTGATTGATTCTTTGGGCCAAAGGCTACCACACTGAACAAATAGTGTATGACAGCCAAAAGCAAATGGCCTCTCTTTGTAGAGAAGGTATTGCTTGATGATCTAGCCTGGGGCCTCTTTCTCACCATGTGAGTGGAACATTGTGGGCACATGCCAACAGAAGCACATATTTCACATCTTTTTCCCCAAAATAATCTTCCTTCAGCCTCTTCAACCTCAACCATGGACCTTATGACCTCACAGCTCTCAGCAGTTGAAATCCCTTTTTTCAGTGCCTCTTCTGAGGTATAACCTAGGGTACACTGCACATGACCAGGAACAGTCAAATTTTCCTTAACCTGGAAACTCTAGATCCATGAATACAGTCTATTTATCTCTAGCTATGTTTTTGGTCAGTTTATATTTTAATCTCATTTTTCAGTGTTTCGTGTGTGGCCCTCATGCACACACATTTGTATGTGTGTGTATGTGTGTGTATGTGTGTGTGTGTGTGTGTCTGTGTGTGTCTGTGTGTGTGTGTGCGCGTATGTGTATATGTGTGTATATGTGTGTGTGCATGTGCGCTCGTGTGGTATATGCATATGTGTACAATTGTGACAGTCAGGTGTGTATAGGGACCGCTCCTCCCTTTCCAGCCCCTCCCCTTGAATGGGAGGTGTCTAGTTAGAGCTACAACCTAGGTGCTAAAACTGATTGGTCAGATATGAACCAATCAGCTGTCCCTCTGACTCACCTGGGGAGGACTTAAAACTAGCTTCCCTAGAGGACTCAGGCCCTCTTTTCCCACATGGCAATGGAGTAGAAGGACTGCTGACCCAGGCCTCAGTGAGGTAAGGCCTGTAC
>PVHP010045653.1:0-13619 GCA_004024765.1 Zapus hudsonius | reverse complement strand
GATGAACAGGGGACCCATAGCCACAGCCATTCATCCAACTCAGGATAAGCCTAATGTGTTTGTGTTTTGCAGGATACAACGAGAGAGGTGTGGCCCATCTAACCTTACCAACCAACCTTAGGCCGATGGATGAGATCCTGACAAGAAAGGAGCCACCACAGTCATATCAGGGAGGACCCATAAGGAACTCAGCAGACAACCTGCTTTTTTTTTTAATGGAGAACATTCATACATTTCCTTGACTGACATATCAAATCTAGGACCCAGGGGAAGACGAGCTTGTCTGGTGAAAATGGTCCATATCCAAAGTATAATAGCCTTATGGTTATCCCTAATCTTTCAGAGAAGGCATGCTAATATAATTATTTTTGGTTTTCATATTTTCAGTAGAGACAGGAAAACTAGAGATAATAGAGTTGTCAATAGTGCTATCCAGTTATTCTTAAACTGTATTTTAGGCAGCCTCATTGTGGAGGATGTCAAACCTATAGAAGTGAGTTCTTTCCCCCATTTCCTTAAGCCAGCTCTACTGTGTAATTTCATATATACTAGACTCCAGTGTAAAACTTTTAAACAGGGTTTAGACTGTAAAATATAGTACGACAAGCCTCAGTGTGGTTAGAGAAGTTAGTGTGTTTGTGCACCTCAAGTCTGGGGACACACGTTTCAAGGGATCTGTGGTAATGGACCTGTTTGATGCTTGACTCCCTCCCCATTTCTGAGCTAGCAGAGCTATGAAACATCTCCTCATGGGTAAAGCTCCCACCACTACCAGGTGGATGGTTCCAGGGTGAGAGAATGCAGGGTCCTGGGTAGTGTCAGAGAACAAGACTGCTTCTTGCTACGAGATCAGCTACTGAGCTGAAGGTGGCTCCAGCCTGGGAAACCTCAGGCGTGGTTCCTGAAGGAGGAGGGGGATGATGGGATGATGTGGTAAAATGCATCTAGGCTCACACTGGGGCCACTTGCTGCCTCCTGTTTTGCATGGTGAGTTCTTTGTGGCTTCAGGCTTTTTCATGTTGACCAATGGCCAATCTGGGTGAGGGAAATACTGAATTGGGTTTTTAGCAAAACAGAACTCAACCATAAGCCAAAGGGAGGAAGTATACGATGCTGGTCAGTAATTTAGTTTGTAAAGTCTCAAGGAACATCTTTGGGGGTTTGTTTATTCCATTTCCATACTGTGAGAGAGGCAGGCCAGATCTTTCTCGTGTCCTTCAGTGGTGACCTTTCTAGGAAGACAGGGAGCTAAACTCAGATGGCCTCCAGTCCAGTTGCAGCTGTGGGATCAGTTTTTTGTGTCTCAGTTTCATGGGAGTGAAGACAGTAGTACAAAGCCCACAGCACTGTTTCAGGAATGAAATGAGCTGATATAAATGCACACACAGAACAGAGCCTGGTGCCCATGTGCTGGGTGAGTGTTTATAATGGTGTTCATTTTGTAGGCTGCTCAGAGGCACAGGATTCTAGTCAAATATTTTTTTTAATGAATTAGTTCTGCCCATTCTGTCCTGCATGTGCTTTCTGGAAGTCTCCGAAGCGGACAGATTCAGGTGAGTGTCCTTCGTAACCCCATTGCTGAGTTGTCTGCTGTGAAAAGTTTTTGTGAATGGGCTCAGGGCTCCTTGGGAGCCCAGACCTGGGTGTCTCTGGGGCCTGATGCCCTTCTTGGCTGTGCTGAATGTACAAAATTCTCTCTCACTGTTTTTTTTTTCTTCAGGAAAAACCCATTGCAAGCAATTTCCACTCACAGCTACTTTCTTCTGGAAGTAGTAGTCTGCTAACCAATGCTGTAAACCAGAGACAGCATTTATTAACTGATTGATTAACCAATCTGTCAACAAGTCTTTATGTGATGTCTCCCATGTGCTTAGCACTGTGCTAATGGCTCCCTGAAGAAATAAAGGACAATGTCCTGAGCCTCAAATTAGGGTTCCCAAATGACTGCTTGTGAAATGATGATCAAGCAGCTACGGGGTTAGATACAGCCATCAAAGACTTCAAGCAGAATTTCCGTAGCCACAATAGCATTTCTTGGCCCCGGAAAATGGGTGAGGAAGTTCAGCACAGTCAGGATTTTCTGATGTGGGAGGCAATAAGAAGTTACCCATGTCTCAGGAAAGTGCCTCAAACAGGGAATACTGAGATTTGCCCACAATGGGGGAGGCATGGATGTGTGATGAGATCAGAGACTGCTAGTGTATATGAAAGATACAGGAGAGATAAGGTTGGAGCTGGAAGGCAGGTCGGTCAGTCAAATATTGCTGTGAAAGTGTGAGGACCTGAGTTCAGATCCCCAGCACCCGCATGAATTCCAGGCTCTAGAGTAGAGACAGGAGATCCTTGGGGCAAGAGGGCTAGATTAGCCAAGTGAGAGACCCTGTCTCAATAAATAAGGTGGAGCATTATCAAGGTCAACACCTGATACCAACCTCTGACCTCCACATGCACTTGCAGACATTCACACACACACACACACACACACACACACACACACACACACACACACGTGTGTGTGCCCATGTGCAGACACAGAGAAGTGAAAGTGAAGCCTGGATTCAAGAGACAGCAATACAAGATCGGATCCAAAGCACAGCAAATCTCGAGTTCAAGGTTATGGCCATTGGGTATAGGGATTAGAGGAGAAAGGATCCAAGAGAATTCTTAAGTTTTCAGTAAATTCCACACAGGCAGGAGAGCGAGGTAGATGAAATCAATCAGATCCGCGTGTGATTCCAGTGTGGCTCCATCTCCTGAGTGAGGGGACATCAGGGCAGGCTCCTGGCTCGCTGCCAAACCGCATGCTTCTCTTACGCTGCCTCATGGGCACAGGTTGCCCACCTCTGCAGCTCGAACTGACATCATGGGTTTTCTTTCCCTCACACACAATCAGCTTTGATTCAGAGAAGAACAACACAGTCATCCGTGAAAGTTCTTGTGAGGCCAGTGGTGAGTGAGAGCCGCAGCCGCAGAAGGAGCAGGGTGGTCTGGGCGGCTCGCTACTTAAGGGAGTCACTGCCTGTCATGGTTTGATCCAGGTGTCCCCCACAAACAAATGAATGTGTTCTGGGTAATTGATCCTCAGCTGATGGCAGTTTGGGTTTTACAACCTCGATGAAGCTGTGTTGTTGGGGGTGGGCTTATGGGGGTTATAAGCCAGCTTCCCCTTGCCGGTGTTTGGCACACCTTCCTGCCGCTGTTTGCAGTGCTGTGGCAGAGGTGATGTCCAGCCCTCTGCTCATGCCATCCTTTTCCCTGCCAGGATGGAGTCTCCCCTCGAGTCCGTAAGCCAAATAAACCCATTCCTCCACAAATTACCTTTGTTTGGGTTCTTTCTGCACAGAAACTAGAAAGCTGACCACAACACTGTCCTACCCCACAGCCAAGAGGTACAAGGTTCAAATCTAAGCCTCTCCACTAATAGATGACCCTCTATGTCACAGGTACTTCCTGGCTGTTCACGAGTATTCTACATTGAGAATTAAGATTTAGGAGGCTCAGGTGTACTACTTCCTGTCTGAGCCTCATTCTTGGGCTCTCAGATCACAGGTTCCTTGGCACAGGGAAGATGGCTCTTCAGTGAACCTCTGGGCAGAGGCAGGAGCGGCGAGAACTCAGCAGGAATGAAAGAGACTTCTCCAGAGGCTTCCCATAATTCAAGCCTGTGCCCTCCACCCTCTACATGGGGGATGATTAGACTGGGCCTTCCATGAACCAGGGAAAGACCCATGCTAAGGCGTCCTTCAGGAAAGCTTTGCAATAACACTACAAAGCGGGGACTGTGTTTGCCAGTCAGACATGAGGTAATGTTTAAGGAAAACTAATATATGTGTGTATAATTATAAACAATAGTAAATAATAAACATATGATAAGATATTGAAAACAGGAACAGGTGATTAAAACACTACAGAGGATAGAAGAAAACTTATCAAAAACCCACACAGATATTATTACTGGGATCTAGAGCTGAATTTAGCCTAATGTTTCCCGGCAGCAAACAGTAACACACACACACACACACACACACACACACACACACACACACACACACACACACGTATGTATATCAACAGATTACTCTTCCAGGGAGATTCCTTAGTAATACATCTCGAGTGAAGGCACAGTGTGACATATATGAAAATGAATTCACTGACGTGATCATCATGCTCTAATGAGTTTTACAAAAATAAGTTATGATTGTGTATTTCAATATTTCCCATGTTGTCGCTCCATAAATTAATAAAACCCAATAAATAAAACTATTAAATAAAGTCTGAGTAAATCCATTTACATACTTAGCTGCAAGGCCTCCAGAAAAGCTAAAGAGCAGGCGTCAAGTTGGGGAGAGGGCAAGGCGTGGAGAGAGACGTAGGTGAAGTGAAGCCTCAGGGTGTCCTGTGGGGCTGCTTGCTTTAGTCGGTTTCCTGGCTCCGTGTGATGGTTTCTATGGATAGCCAACTCGACAGCTTTTGGTATCACCAGTGAGGAATTATGTAGGTTAGGTTAGCCTCTGGGCACGCCTTCAAGGGATTATCTTGATGAAATTAGTTGAGGTGGGAAGACCCACCCTCACTGTGGGCAGCACCATCCTCGACTGCACAGACGTGGGCACTGGCTGCTGGCTGAGCCATGGCACCCCTCCCTCTCTGCTCCTCACTGTGGGTGCGTGTCACCAGCTGCCTCAAGCTCCTGCCTTCCCCGCCATGATGGACTGTAACCTTGAACTGTGAGCCTGAATAAAACCTTTCTTTCTTACGTTGCTTTTGTCAGGTGTTTTGTATGAACAATGAAAATAGTGACTAAGATAGTGTGCTGCTAAATTTTTCCATAATAAAATATTTTTGCAGCCACGCAGGTAAAGTTAAAATGTGTTACCTAAATAAAATAAAATAAAAGTCAATAAAAGATCATATTCCATTTGATGATGTTTAAGTTAAGTAGATCTGCTCCTGTGGATCTTTGACAGCTGGATTCTGGGTCACGGTAAACTTGGCCCCTGAGCACTGCAGACTCATTGTGGAACCCAGGACAGCAGGTGGGAATTGGGGGGGGGGGCACATGGGACTCAGGTACCTTCACTGCAGTTCTTCAAGGCGAAGAAGTCCACTGCGGACAAGCTTCGGTTCCCGCTGGAGATGTATTCCAGGGCCACTCGGAACGGGTTCTGGGGGCGCCCGATTCTCCCCTGCAGCACCGTCCAGCTGGTCGCATTGGGAAGCAGAGGGGAGAAGAGAGACAGTGATGAGAAGAGGGTCACCCCTGCCGCGAGTTCAGGGTACCCCGAGATGGAGCCCCAAGTGGTGTTGAGAGCCGCCACCCTGACAGCACATGAAAACGAGCGTCTCCTTCTTGTCCAGCAAACTCAGACCCTGGCTCTCCACCTCCCTGTAGCCCCTGGGTTTCTAGAAGGACGATCATCCAGAGGACCTGGCCTCTGAGTCCAGGAGAGGCTCCACACCCTCTGCTCACCACGGTCTCTGGAAAGAACTCTTGCTTTCCGTCTTTCCTCAGCCTTGCTCTGCGGTTGTTTAGGGGAAGCTGGCCAGAACCAGTTATTCACTGCAGGAAAGTTCAAGTGCACCAAAGCATCTATTTGGGGGCAAAAGTAGCTAAGATTGGCGTGGACTTTGAAGACAAGAGAAAACTGGAGAAGGTGGCGGCGGGTCAAAGGTGAGTCCTGCATCCCTCTAGAGTCATAGGACAGGGGACATTGGTACATTTTGCTGGTGCTATTAACCTCCTGCAATAGCCTCCTGTCACTGATTGATTGGAACATCCAGTTTGCTTCTCAACATTAATGCAGATATATATATATATATACACATATATATATATATGATGTCTGTGCCTATATATGTATCTGTGCCCAAATATATGTCAATATGTATATATATATATGTATATATACATACATATACACACTGAGAGAGCATATAGTATATACATAGATGTATATTTAAACACTTTTCTGTGGAGACTGGAAATCATCTGGAATATTTCATATTTTCTTTTTCTTTCTTTTTAAAAGATATTTCATTAATTAATTTATTTGCAGAGAGAGAGAGAGAGAGAGAGAGAGAGAGAGAGAGAGAGAGAGAGAGAGAGAGAGAGAGAGAGAGAGAGAGAGACTGGGCATGCCAGGGCTTCTAGCTGCTTCAAATGAATTCCAGATACATGTGCCACTTTGTGCATCTGGCATTATGTGAGTTCCGGGGAATTGAACTCCGGTCATTAAGCTTTGCAGGCAAGTGCCTTAACTGCTATCTCACCCACTCTGTATTTTCTTTCTTTAAAAAATAATTTTGTTGAGGTATGATTTACATACCATAAACATATATATATATATATATACATTCAAGTATTTAAATTCAAATATATATATTCAAGAGAAAAATCACACTATTCCATATTTCCTTATCACTAGGCTGGGCTTAAGTATGGTAGTATAAGAGCTAAAAGATTCAAGGTAAAAGACCCAAGGTAAAAGCCAATTTCTGTTAAAAATTTTTTAACCTCTCACCCCAAATATAATTTCACTGTAAAAATATGAAAAATTAACCCCAGCAATTCCAAAGAAAATAATTCAGAGAACATTGTCCGGAGATAATCCTAGTGACCGCCCGTCAGCTGTAATTTTGCATAAATGACACTCTCCCCCGGGGGCCTCTCTGATTGGACTTTCCCACCCACTGTATTCTGGGAACCAGTAAATATAGTCACGGCAATGGTATTCTTTCAGTGATTGCATTTTCTCCGAGGCATGGAGGGTCTCGCTCTAGACCAGGCTGGCGTTGATTGCATTCTGAATGACTGTGCCTTGCTTCCCATTTCTCCTCTGTGTGGTCAGCATGGAAGAAGCTCCTCAGGAGGATGCTAGAACAGGCAGTGTGTGCCCACCCTCCAAAGGGAGTCCAAGGGCCCCTTTCTGCCTTTACTTGTGCTAGCTTTTGCTGGAGTCCCTTCTTTATCTCTGCCAACCGGGTGTGATGATGTTATTTATTGCCTAAGGCAACAAGGGCCCTTCTCACCAGGGGTCCCCAGGTGGCCTGGGTGTCTCTGGTGCCCAGCTGGGTGGGCTTGCTGCTGTCTGTGGAAGGATGGAGGTTTCATTCCCTCTCCACTCTTCTGTAGTTAATTCAGATCGCTGGAGTCAAGGTTCCAGACATTTAATAAAAGTGTATTAAGTTTCCCCACAATGGATGCTGTAGAGGGATTATTACTGTTGTAAAGTTTGTTCTCCCTTAAGGTACCCAGTAGGGTTTCTATCCAAAGTAAGCCCAGCACAATTGAATAAAGAGAAGGAGGCTTTTCCGTTTAAATGTGGGGCTGTCAAAGAGAGAAATATGTGAAGAGGAAATGGAACGAGGTTCTTGAGGAAATGAAAAACAAATAAGCAAAGGACACAGAATTGTTCCTGTTCTTCTAAAGCATAAAGGTCCTTATTTGTGAAGAAAGATGGTTGAATTCATAATCTGCCAACGTCGTAGCTCTCTGCTCCGAGGAGTGATGGATTTTAATTCCAGGTATACAGTGGCCCCGACAGTGATTTCCATTTCTATATTGGTGCTAGCCCTCTGGATAAATGTGTCAGGAGTTTTAGGAATTAGTTTCTGAGTTACCGATGCAATAACTTTTGTCTGAAATTCTCTGGCCTCTCATAGTTTACTGCTGCAACTTTAATAACTTTCAGAGCACTTGGCAAGCATGTATTTCATACCCAGGAAGGCTGGGACTCGGAAGGGACGGGCTGGCACCTAGGGTCAGATTTGGTTAAGAGATGGCCAAACCCAGTGAAAAAGAATTCGGAGCTCTCTTCTCTCCTGCCCACCTCCACATACATCCCGGGGTCCCCAGATTGGCTCATTAGGGTCCCGCTTTCCTCGCTTTGGCTGCTGGCAGCTCTACTTATGCCCACAAGGGAAAAGGTTGTTTCCTCCTAGAAATGAAGGTGCCACCATGTCCATGTGATGGGGATCGGTGACATCCTAGCACTTGCGTTCCATCAATCAATGTGACAGTGTGGGTGTCCACCTGGACTTTAGGAAGCCAGAAGGATTGTGGGGACAGCTTGTCACAATTTATTATTGTCCACAAGTCTCTCTGGAGCTCTCCCGTGCCCGTTCGGCCTCTGCTTCTCATTTGCCTGATGACTTTGAATGAGGTCTGTTTGGGAAAATGTCTGAAGTTTTGGATGCTTTCTGATCAATTTTATTCTCAAGCAGAGAAAATGACTCCAACTTTGCCTGACTTTTTTATTTTTTCACGTGTGTGTGTGTGTGTGTGTGTGTGTGTGTGTGTTGGTACATATGTGCAGGAGCAGGTATACACAAATATGTGTGCATGAGAGTGTGGAGACCCAAGGTCAATGCTGAGTGTCTACATTTTCTTTCTTTTTTTTAAAACATTTTATTTATTCATTTTCAAGCAGAGAGAGAGAGAGAGAGAGAGAGAGAGAGAGAGAGAGAGAAGGGCCACCACCTTGTGGGTCTGGCTTATGTGGGTCCTGGGGAATTGAACCCCGGGGCCTTAGGCACTGGAGGCAAGTGCCTTAACCACTGAGCAATCTCCAGCCCTAGATAGGGTTTCTCACTCAACCTGAAGCTCACTGATTCGGCCAGACTAGCTACCAGCAAACCCCATTCTCTGCCTGCCCAGTGAGTTTATGGGTGTGCACCACCACACCCAGCTTTTCTGTGAGAGCTGAGGATCCAAACACAGAGTGTCCTGCTTGGTGGGAAGCACTTACCCATAGAGCCATCTTCCCAGCTCCCCTGAAAGACTCTGGAAACATTGGCCACTCTGTTTTGCTTCATGATTGTATCCTAGCAGATGAATGAGGATCCATTCACAAAAGCAGGAGGGTTGGTTTGTGAATACGGAAACTGGGAACCGAGTCTTTGTTTCTGGTCTTGGAAGTGCTTGGGGCCAGACAAGTTCCTGAACCAACTTGGGTCTTGCAGGGAGCCAGGCGTGGTGGCGCACGCCTTTAATCCCACTGCAGAGAGCCGGGTGTGGTGGCGCACGCCTTTAATCCCAGCATTTGGGATTAGGCAATGCTTGGGAAGACTTTACTACAAGGTCAAAGGTCAATGGAAGGCTACTTTACTACAAGCTATCCTAGCCAATCCCGTGGCATCTGGGGGTGGCAAGCAGGAGCCAGCCAATCATGGGATGATCCGTGTCCTTTTTTCCTATAAAAGCAGCTGCTTCTTAGCGCTCGCCCCTTCGCTTCCAGCTCCCCCCTCAATCAAAAGGCTCTCCAATAAAGTGTGATTTGAGAAGGATCCTCGCGTGGTGGTGGTTCTTCCTCGCTGGTCGAGGAGTTCGCTGCAGGGTCTTAGATTTTTTTCATCAGTAAAATATGGATATTGAACTAAAAGCTCTCCAAGGGCCTTAATTGATCTGATGCATATACATCTCAAGCAGATTACAGGAGTCCTAGTGATAAAATGTTTTATGAAATCCCTGGAAGCTATAAGAACAAGCAGGATCTGATGGAGGTGGGGAAGGAGCGATCAGTCACCAGACCACAGATTTATTGATGCAAAGAGGCTCGCTCCTGGCATTCTTGTAGCAAAGGAGACTTGTTCAAGGTTACTCACTGGGTTAGCTACAGTCTCAAGTATAAAAGAATCCATAGCCCTGGGCTGCAAGGATGAGACGATATCGTGTTGTCTGCTCAGTCATTGCATCGCCATCACTGAAATAAGACCCAGAGAGGGAGGCATCTACTGGCCATTGCTCAGACAACGGGATACAATGTCAGAAAATCCACAGAGAAGTCCCAAGAAGCTCTGATTTGGAAATGCAAAGACTCTCTCAGACTCAGCCCCCCACCAGTCAGTCCCTACATGTTTAAGAGGACCTCTGGCCCATGTGGAATGAGGCAAGCTGCTGAGGAGACTGAAGGGTAGGCAGCCATGACTGAGAGGATGAATGAAGGGCATTTTGTGACAGCATGGGAGGACCATGGACGGAAGTTGACAAGAACGTGTCTTTCTTTGCTGCTACACAACGTCCCAGTGGGCATGATCCTGACGTCAGCCTGCTGCACGAGAGGGATGCTCACACCTTCAATCAAGGTTCTCACTGGAATGCCCTTCTAGACAGTTCGTGCTACATTGTAGTGAGATGGGGCCCAGACTCAGATGCTGACCTCCTTAATACCAACAGGATGGATCACTCATCCTCATTTCTTATACTCTGTACGACAAGTATTCGCTGAATGGAAGGGCAAGTGATTGGGTAGATTTCCATTAAATCAGACAATTTTGTGACAATCTTGGGAAGAAGTGATGTGACAATGGAGCCGAGTTAATGCAAACATTCCCCAGCAGTTGGAGGGAGAGCCAAGGACTAGGGAGGTGTGGGGTTAGAGGAAGGAGGTCATCACAGAGTTCTTGGCTCCCCTATTTGCCAAGTGCCAATCAGAAGGAATCAGAGAATTATAGTTATCCATACCTAAGGGTTCCGGGGTTGTCAAGGAGAATTCCCAAATATAGCTGAATGTTTTCTACCACACAGGCCAGGCTGACACCAAGTCAGTATGAACATTACCTACAGTGGTATCACCAGCCATGATAATAACACCAGTACCATGATACACAATGGTTATTAACACAGGGAGGTGTGACTGAAGTCTTTAAGAAATCAACTTCTAGGCCCTCCAGGTTAGCCCTGTCTTCTGGTGCTTTGTTTTATTATCTGGCAAAAATGTCTGGGGCTGTGACTCACTAAGACGTGGCCATCGGCATCCTCATGTTTGGTACAGCTCCTGACATCCATGCCGTTTAGATGCCGATGAACCCTCTAGCTGGTCAAGCCATATAAATCAGCCAACTGTCACGCCATGGTTGTGTCTATGAAGAAGCACGACCCTGTCACAGCTCAGGTGAATGGCTGACGTTCTTCTAAGACTTTCTCTTGACAAGGCTCCAACTCAGGTATGAAGGTGTGAAGGCTTGTTAGAAATAAGAACCTGAGCCAGTGGGAACTTGTTCAAATCAATATGGGGGAAGGAACTCCAATTACACCGTTTCCCCTCATTTCATCCTACAGGAAAAATACACACAAAACTTCCAAAAATTTCTAAAATATTCCTCGTAGTCATATTTCAGCCATATCAACATTCAGCATGATTCTTTATCATTTCCATCGAATCAGCATTGAAAGCATTTTTATGGAAGACAGCAGAGAAAAACGCCAGATCAATGTACATTTTAGTGTGAAGTCCTCTGCTGCTAATTAACTTTTATAATAATAATTTGTGGCTTGGGGTCATTTATCCAAGTAGCCTTCCCGTTGTTATTAGCTTGTCTTTTGCAGTGTTCCAGAAGTGAGATGTGTGGCCCTACAGAGGGCAGGAAAGAGAGGAGAGCTTGAGTCAGGAGCTGCCTCCCCCTGGCCCCGATGGAGCAGAGCTTCTGACAGCTGAGCTCAGCCCCAGACTGTCCCAGAGGACTGGGGTGCACAGGAGTTCCCAGGTGAAAGGAGATGGACTTTCGGGGCCACAGCTTAGTTTAACCCCTGGCTGTACCCGTGATGGAGTGAGCCCAGGGCCAAGCTCTGCCCAGAGCCTGTCCCCAGCTCCCCTGGGATCCTTTGCTTGGCTTCTCTTTAGCTCCTCTCACTCTACCCTTCTTCCCATCTACCCCTCTCTTTCTTTCCTTCCTCCCTTTCTTCCTCCCCACTTCCTTTTTTCCTACCTTCCTTTGAAATAGATATATTGCTTAAGACAGAAACCTTGGAGCCAGACTTTCTGTTTTATAATCTCGGTTCTGCCTCGTGCTGGCTGTGTGACCTCAGGCCAGCTGTCACCTTTGGTGCCTTACTTTCAAAGGTACAGCTGTAAACTAAAATTGTAGCAGAAGTGTTTTTAACTGGCCTCCACGTGTCCAACTTGCCCGCTGGATTAACACAAACTGTGAGGTTTACATTCAGTGGAACAACATGAAGGTTACAGGAGCTCACGAAATGTTCAGGCTGCCTGTGAGGACCCTGGGCCTTCCATCCCCACAGACAGTCAGCATGTCTGTTCCCTAACCTGTTCCTTCAGGTGATGCGAAGAGCAGTGACAACCTTTAGAAGTACCAGTGAGTGATAACGATGTCACTATAAATACTGCTGTTTAATTAGATGTGAAGAAGGCAACAGAAAACATCTGGGAGAAACATCTTAAAAATCTAGAAAGCCTTCAGAAAACTTTCATAGTATTTTCAAATGATTTCCACTTTAAAGTGGCCGAGGGGTCCTGAATGGGATTATGAGAGAGAGGGCACAGCTCCAGTGACAGGCCACACCAGAAGCCTCTGGGCCTCCACCAAGGATTGACAGATTAACATGTATTTACTGTAGGCTAAAATAAGATGTTTCAGGATATAAATTGATTTCCAAGCACCTGCTGGTCCTAATCTTATGGTCTAAGAGGGGTCTTTCCAAGCTCTGGTTTGAATAAAGACTCAGGCATTAGCTTCTTCATTTAAAAGGAAGGAATGGTTATTGCCCAAACCACCCCCCCCCCAAAGAAAAAAAAATCAGGTGGAGACAGTTTAGTTAGGATGACTGGGCCTGAGAGCAGGAATGTCCTTAACATTATTTTTGTTGTTATTATTATTATTATTATTATTATTATTATTATTATTATTATTTGTAGCCTCCACTGTGTCAGAGATCCAGAAACAACAACTCAGGCTGATGTGTTCTTCCACCTGAGCCCTCCCTGGAGGTGGAGTGGGAAGTCTCCTGGCATTGTGGTTGGTCAAACTTAACTTCCTGAGCCATCTTGAGCCCAGAGCAATCAGCTCACCTGGCTCACCTTGGGGGGGGGGGCAGGAAATACCACCAAGAGTTTTCTATGTGAGGAGGAGGAGGAGGAGGCAGGTTGCTCTTCTCCCCCTGGCTTGGCTGGCTGGGCACCCCCCCCCATCTGGTAAACCCTCTCCTTAGCCACAAGGCTATCCTGGGAGGGGCATCTCCCACACGTGTTTCTTCCTCACTCATGGTGGGAGCTCTGTACTTTCTCCTCTCCTCTTAATCCAATAAAGTCTCTCTCTAAATCTTACCCTCTGGTCTATGTAATTAACTGTTTCACTTCATAAGACAAGAATCTGGGATATTTTAAATTTGTGGGTGCGTTGGAATTACCAAGGAACCCCCAAATCCCCATTACAAGGTGACAGAAACCTTCTTCAAGTTGAGAATAGCCACAGGGGGAACCCTGACTCTCCTCATTCTCTGAATTTTATTTTAAATCCCAAGGGAGCCTCCTCACTGAGGTCGCAGGGTGGGACAGGGTGAGAGGAGAATGAATCCCAGAGAATTCTAGAAGAACAGGTGAGAGGCACCTGCAGGGCTTTCCTCTGGGCAGGTAACCTAGCTGGCAGTGGGGGGGTAGTTTTCTCTAATTAGAGCCCCCGTGGTGACTTTTTGTGCTTGTTTATGTGTTTGGACTTTTCTGAGCCTTCTCTAAAGAAGTGTGGGATTGCCACCCAGCTGCGGCCGCAGGATGCTGGGTTTGGGTTTCCGACCTTTCTTCCTGCAGTTAGATAAACGCCATCTGTTCCTCCCGGGTACATTCCATTTTTCTTTCAAGCCAAATCAGTGTTTAAAATTGTTTTAG
>PVHP010045652.1:0-13417 GCA_004024765.1 Zapus hudsonius | reverse complement strand
CGGCGCTGGCACTTTACATCTGCGGTAATGGTGCTACGACTTTATTCCACAGAGGAGTCATCTGAGGAATGGAAGGCTGGAAGGAGGGTTCAAGGTTACACTTCTAAAAGAACCTCAGAGGAACCTGGAGACTAGGAAACTTGCCAGGCATGGTCAATACTAACTAATGAGCTCCTTGGGCATATTTGGTAGAACTTTTTTCTTTCTGGCCCTTGAGGTGACTCCTGCTTCAGACTAGCTACTCTGCTTCACTGTCTTTGCTTCTCCAGGGCAGTGTTGTGACAGTCCTCTTGGAGCCTCTGGTGACTGTCCCTCCTGTCAGGCAGGACAGAGAAGCAAAAGCGTGATGAGAGAGGGAGGGGGAGGCTGTCCCCGGTTGACCTTCTTGAGCCTTGGGGACAGAAGTCTCACCGGTCAGTGCTCACACCAGCAGACACGGTGTTCTCCACTCACATTGGCCCAGCTTCTGTTACATTGCTTTGAGACAGTAAGTTGTGTATTTCTGTGAAGGACACATTCGTGATATAAAGATACCTCTGTCTTATTACAAACCAGATTGTCCAAGGAGCCATATACAGAAGGAAGATGGGCCTGGGAGAGGCAAAAGGGAACTCCGAGTCCTATTGGGTAGATTTCTAAGCTTGGGTTTCAGAGAACCACTAGGTGGCTGTCTCTGTCTGATGGCACACCAAGATACTGGTTCTCCCACAATGGAATTTTATTCACAAAAATCTATCCCACCTCCCAGAAAATGAATCTTCTCATCATAGTTGACCACTAAATAGTACACAAATAACTGATTCATGCAGATAAGTTTATAAGCCAAACTTACACACACATATGCAGTAAACTTACACACATACATGTTCCCACACACAAACACACAGACACATGTGTGCACGCCACAGACACACATGTATATACCTGCACATGCACATGTCCTACATGCATATGAACACATATACACATAAATATTTATTAATATTTTGACATTGTGCACAAAAGAGGTTAAATACTGCCATGGATCCCACATCCTGGCTCTTCTACTTTCCAGAAGCACAGTCTTGGTCAAGAAACTTAATTTCTCCAGATGATTATTGTATCTGCCTTAGAAAACTGTCCTGAAAACAAAAGCTAACTCATGGGAAATCCTCCAAGAAATGCCAAGCACTTGCTAAACACTTGAGAAATGTCAGTTCTGGCAAGATCAGAAAGAAATGAGAGATTTCACATCATCATTCTTCTTCCTTCTTTCCTTTTCTTTCTTTCCTACCCTCTGTTCTTTCTTTTCTTTCTTCCTTCCTTCTTTCCTTCTTTCTTTCTTCTTTCCTTCTTTCTTTCTTTCCTTCCTTCTTTCTTTCCCTCTTTCTTTCTTTCTTTCTTTTTCTCAGATTTATTGAGAAAAGGTGAAAAAGCCCCAGAGTGTCGGGGCAGACATGCTTAGGATTCCAGGCAGCATCTAAAGAAGAGATAGAAAGAAGAAAAGAAAAGATTGTGCCTTTTGAGTTGGAACTGAGGAAAGCAGACAGGCCCCGGGGTAGCTCTGCAGGCCAGGGTACTGCAGGAATGGCTTCTGGGGGGGGGGGGAATAAGTACATGGGTCCATCAAGGGATAACTATTCCTCCCACTTCTGTGTCTTTCTTTAGGTGAGAGGTGGTCTCCTGACCCGGCGAATGACTGACAGGCCCACTTGGATTAATTCTTAAGGGAGGGGGCTGTAGTCTTCCTTATACAGAATAGTCAGAAAAATATAAGACAGTATTAAAATACATAATTCATATTAGGTTTCTAAAGTGAATTTAATTTAATGACTTTTTAGGTTAAAAATAAGTAATACTAGCCAGGTGTGGTGGTGCACACCTTTAATCCCAGCACTCGGGAGGCAGAGGTAGAAGGATCGCCATGAGTTCAAGGCCACCCTGAGACTACATAGTGAATTCCAGGTCAGCCTGGACTAGAGCAAGACCCTGTAAATAATAATAATAATAATAATAATAATAATAATAATAATAATAATAAACTAATTACAGTATTAGCAACCTATTCTGACTGAATTTTGCTTATTTCTTTAATCACATAAGATTGCTGGGATTTTTGCTCTGGAATTCCACTGCCCTGATTTTGGAATGTCGGTGACTTCTGTGACTGGAACAAAGACTCTGCTTTCTGGTCTCCTTCTCCCAAAGGTGCTGTTGTGTCTTTTCATTTTCCCAGTCTAAGCTGAGAGCCATCTGTATTGAATGGTGCTTCTTTGCATCAAAGCTACCTCCCTTTCCACTATCAGACCTTATGCATTTGCGGGTCTCATGAAATGATGACACTCTGCCCAAAGAAAACAGTTTCAGCTGAGCTGTCTCCTGTTTATCCCTGAGTTGCAAACACAGACCTTAAATAGCACTGTGTGTGGGTGGGGAGATTCATTAAATAAAATGGGAAATCACAGAAATGCATGGAAAAACGATTTAAGAATCATCCATCGTTTCTCCATCCAGCACCCATTATTAACCTGTTAGTAATTGTCTTGTAGGCTTCTTTTTCTTTATAGCTTTGAGTGGCTGTAGTCATATGAGACACAATGGAGCAAATCGCTTCCTCACTGGCATTATTTCAAATGCATGCATCACCCTCTTGTATAATTTTCAAACATTCTAATGACCAAATCAACTTTTCTTGAGTGAAAAATTTAACTTTTTGTGTTATCAAGATTTATAAGATTTTCAGGTTTTAGCTATTATTTATCAATATTTATGTGAATCAACTTTTTAAAAAATATTTTTATTTATTTGCAAACAGAGATGGGGAGAAGAGAGACAGAGAGACAGAGAGAATGGGCCTCCAGGGCCTGGAGCCACGTGGACCTCATAGTGCATCTGGCTTTACGTGGGTGCTGGGGAATTGAACCCAGAGGGTGGTTTGCCTTAACCACTAAGCCATCTCTCCAGCCCGTGAATCAACTTTTCTGCATGTAACATTACTGTAGCTTTTTCATGTGTACAATGAAAAATGAAATTACTGTGCCCGAAGCCATGAGACAGGTGTGGATGTGTACATCTGACTCAGTTATTTAAGTACTTGTCTATATTGGGTTGGCATTATTCACTGATGTCACTCTAAGAAACCACTGGCAGTATGAATTCATTTATCTCTACCTTGACTCAAAAATGTTTAAGTCGTTTTCCATAAGTGGATAAACAATTTTTAAATATTTTTATTTATTTATTTATTTATTTATTTATTTATTTATTTATTTATTGGTAAGCAGAGAGAGAGACAGTGTGTGTGTATTGGCATGTCAGGGCCTCCGGGCACTGCACATAAACTCCAGATGCCTGAGCCTCTTTGTGCATCTGGCTTTATGTGGGTCCTGGGGAATTGAAGCCAGGCCAGTAAGCTTTACAAGCAAGTATTTCTAACCTCTGAGCCATCTCAAATGCATATTTTTTCTATAAGTTTTTTCTGTCTTTCTTTGTGAACTAACTAATCATTCCCTTTATTTTTCTGAGGTTTTGATTTTTACAACTTTAGTATAAAAATACAAGGTGTTTAAGAAACCATTTGCAGTCACTGCAACAATTTATTATTTAATTTCAAATTCTGATAACTCTCTATAGATTTGTGTCCTGTGGTCAATTCTAAGTGTGATTACTTGTATCACTTGGAAACAGCGTTTCAACTTGTAAGAACTTGACGACTATTAAAATGATGAGTACTAGGCTATCCAGGATCCCCTGCCACAAGGACTAATACAGACAGCCCACGGAGGAGGATACCAAGCTGATCGGGGATGGGGAGAGGGGAATTGAGGAATTGGGGAATTGGGGATAACAACTCATTATTTGCCCACTAAATAATGTAACTCATTATGGACAATAAATATATATTAAAAAATGCATGCCTGTGAAGTTTCTCTAAGCTACATCTTAGTTTATTAGCCAAGCATCTGGAGCCGCGCTGTGAGCTGGTTCTCTTTATTATGCTTACCGTTTATGACTTATTTAACTTACCATTTGTTATTCCTTTATTCTGTTGATGTGCAGACTTGCTCCCACAATGCTTAATTCTATTTGTTACTTACATGTTCTTCTCTTTAGAATAGATATTGAATTCTTATATATGTAACATGTAGTATCTTGAGACCCTTGGACCTGCTGCTCAGAGCTGTAGCCTTTCCTCACAGAACCTCTGGTGTGTACGCTAATATCTGCACACCCGAAATAGCACAGGCTCCTTTCCAATTCGCTATTAGACGGTCTGCAGCTGTAGCTCAGAGGCAAGGCAGGCACCCAGCATGTCGAGGCCCTAGGTTCAATCCCCAGCACCAAAACACACAAGCAAAAACCAGATACTTTTGCCTAAATATACACTTAGAGCCATTTGAAGACTAGTTTCCCAGGCCTTCTGACCTACAAAATACTCCCATTAAATTTACCTTGAAGTTATAAGAAGCCTACAAATTGCTTACTTTTGAACGAAGTCACACCCTCACAGGGTTTTCTGTTCTTGACAAGGTGGGCCTTCCTTTAGCCTTCTTTCCAATTGCTTGCTGTAACTGGTGCTTGCCTCTCTCCCTGTCACATCTAGTTCCCCTGTCCTGTTTCTGCCTTAGTTTCCCTATGGATCCTCCATTTCTTTGGGAAATGAGCCTCCAGACATAACCCACTGGGACTTTTATTTGGGGTAGATGAGGATGTCCTGAGTCATTGCTCATACAATTGAACGATTAGCAAGTTTTGCCCATGAGGCCTGTGGCCGTGCGTTCTGTCTGGTTTAGAGCCACTTAGCATCTAAGGGCCATGTGTTCTGTGTAAAGTTATCTGCCATTTTCGGAATGGACTCTCAAAGACAGTTGAAAGTGTCCAGAGCAGGGCTGGGAGAGGTGAGGCATGTCAGGTGCCCAGGGTCAAGACTTGAGGGGACACCTGGTCCGGCACACTTGTCATTGGAACCTAGACCACCTCGGGGAACTGGCTTGTGAGCCAGATGGTGCTCATCAAGCGGCTGGGAGAGGAACTCACTTTCTCCCCACAAAGCTTCACCCCAGGACTTGGGGGGTGAGGTTGATGTTTTCTGGTCACCATCTGTGAGGACCACGTGGCCCCATCTGACAGACCTTGCTTCTCTGGATTCCTTTTGTATTTTGATTACAAAAGCTATCAGCGAGCTCCAAGGGTGTGGCAGCAGATGCCATCTGAATGGCACACTGCCCCCCAAACACCAACCGAGTTCCATTTTGTTCATTTTAGAGGTCGATGGGGTCATAGCCTGCACACTGTCCTCTTCACTGACCCGGAGATACCCAGAAAGCCTCAGCACAAAACTCCAGGCAAATTGAAAAACAAGCACATAAAAGTAACCAAAATAAAATAAAAAAATCCTTTACACGGAGGAGGCTATCGATGTACTTAATTGTTGGTTCTAACGGACAGCAAAATGTTTTAAATTTTCTGCTGTTTATATTTACTAGACATTTAAATTTCTTTGTGTGGTTTTTATTCTTTAGCAAAAGGTTTTTAAAAATAAATGCCAAATGATCAAAAGATGAAAAAGAGGTGGACATGAAGAAGACATTTGCTTAATTGTCTTAGTACATAAGACAACCACTTGTCAAGCATCACTATGTTTTGGTTGTATTGCTTTCTGGGCAGGTGAAGATGCCTCAGACCTTCACACTAAAGACTTTAAAGTGTGAGCCATTCTTCTTTGGTAGAAGTAATTCTAAAAGGCTGGAGAGATGGCCCAGTGGTGAAATGGTTCCAAAAACAAAAAATCTAACAGAATGAAGCTCAGAATGAGAGATGAAAAGAAAGAGAACCCGCCAGTGCTCGGGGAACATTGTGGAAGAGGGGAGGGAAGATCCCAAGAGCCACAGGGTGGGAAGGGGCATCCTGTGGCTTTGCTTCATTTATGACCCACAGGGAACAGCAATAGCCCCACCGAGGAGGGCTTCAGCAGACTGAGGGTGGGAGAGAGAGCAGAAAAGCACCTGACAGAGTCATACAACAGAATTCATGCTGGAGAGATGGCTCAGCAGTAAAGACACGTGTCTACAAAGCCCAAGGACTCGGGTTCAACTCCCCGGGGCCAACATGAAGCCAGATGCACAAGGTAACCTGTGTGTCTAGAGTTGGTTTGCAGTGGCTGGAGGCCCTGGTGTTCTCCCTCTCTCTGTCTCTCTCTCTCCCTCCCTCCCTCCTTCTCTTTCTCTAACAAATAACTAAATAAAATATTTTAAAATAAAGAAGAGATTTAAAGGAAAGGGGATTAGGGAGAGAAAAGGGAAGAAGGGGATTATGATCATAGAATACTGCTTATATTTCTGGAAGTCAATAAAATCACTTATAAAAAAAGAAAGGAAATAGAAATGGTTGCAGAATAAATAAAGAGAAAACAGAGCTGATCAGCTCCAGGGCCAAACACAAGTTCTGTCTATTGTGTTCTGTGTCCTCAGAGCCTGGCGCATGGTGAGCCGGCAAGATGTTTTTGAGGACTGAATAATTTTCATCAAAAATGTTGAAATAGTATTGAATTCATTTTCTAGGGCTACCACACAAAATACTCCAGGCTAGGTGACTTCAACAATAGAAATGTATTTCCCTCACAGGCCTGGAGGCTGGAAGCCCAAAATGAGTGTGTGCTTACATGTGAGTCCCCGGTCCTTGATGGTACCTTCTCCCCGTGTCTGCACATGGCACACGATCAAGCCTCCTTGTGCGTGCGTGTGTGTGTGTGTGTGTATGTGTGATGTATGTATGTAGTGTGTGATGTATGTATTGTGTGTATGTATGTATGTATGTGTGGTGTGATGTATGTATTGTGTAGTGTGTGCACTGTGTATGTGGTGTGTGTATGTATGTGTGTGTGGTGTGTGTGTGTGTGTGTGTGTGTGTCTATGTGTGGTGTGTGTGTGTGTGTGTGTGTGTGGTGTGGTGTGATGTGTGTATGTGGTGTGTGTGCATATGTGTGTATGTGTGTGGTGTGTGGTATGTGTGTGGTGTGTGTGTCTGTGTGTCTGTGTGGTGTGTGTATGTGTGTGTGGTGTGTGGTATGTGTGTGTGTGTGGTGTGTGCCCAGGAGATGCCCATTCACCTGTGACAGCTGCAGGGACACCGAGTGCCCCCTTCCCTGCTCCTCTGCCTGGTTTTATTTGAGCTGCAGTCTCTTACTGCCCCCAGACTTGCCGTGTTTTCAAGAGCCTCAGTGATTCTGCAGTCTGTTACCCACAGATGTGTGTGCCATGCACAGCTGTTAGCATGGGTCCTGGGGGTTGATCCCCAGTCCTCAGGCCCTCATGCTTGCACAGGAAGTGCTCTTTACCACTAAACCATCCCTCCAGAACCCCCCCCCCTTTAAACGGACTCCTGCCTCCATCTCTGGAGTGCTGGGAGTAACAAACCCAGTTTATATGGTGCAGGGTTTTGAGCCCAGGGCTTTGTCCGTACTTGGCAAGCACTCCACCAAGTGAGCTTTGGTCCCACTCCACTCAATCCTCTTCTTGCAAGAACCTCAGTCGGGTTGATTAGAGCCCACCCTAAGGACCTCACTTTAACTTAACTGCCTCATTTAGAGCCCCCTCTGCACATAGAGCCAGTCGGCCACGTGCATAAGGATTTGGGGACGAGAGCCAGGCCACACTTCAGCCCCAAATAAGTAGGCCTGTCACCAGTTCAACTTCACTGATCTAGAACTCTCTCTCCCACAATGGACACAGCCAGGTGTCTTTACTGGCGTTGAGGGCAGGCAGCACCCATCCACAATGGTGGCGAAGGCTCTCCAAGTGAACGATGAGCAGCCAGAGGGGAAACAGAGGAACAGAAGGAGCCCACCTCCCTGGGGCTGGGTCTTCCCGCCAGGGCCATATCTCAGGTGCTAAGGAATTAAGCCAGATCAACATGATTCCTACAGCCGTTCACCAGAAATCACAGTCCAGCCCAGAGGTCCTGGAATCGATCTATTTTTTAATAATTCTATTTATTTATTTATTTATTTATTTATTTATTTATTTATTTATTTATTTATTTATTTGAGAGAGGGGGAGGGTATGGGCAACCCTGGGCCTCTTGCCACTCCTAATGAACTCATATAAATAATGTAGCCATGTAAAGCCTGATGCACAAAGTGGCCCATGTGTCCGGGTCTCCTTTTCTCTCTCTCTCTTTCTCTCTCTCTCTCATAAGTAAATAAATAATTTTGAAGTTTGAAAAAACAAAAGTAAGTAAAAATAAAAATAAAGAAGGAAGGTGTCTTAGAATCAGCCGGGAAAGCGGAGAATTTCCTTAGACAATAACAGCCACTGGCTTAGAGCGCCACCCGGTGTCTGAACGTGGTAACTACACTTAACTCTCCGCTAATTATTCAGGGCAACTCTGGGAGGTTGTGCTAAGAACCTGCCTTGAGATACAGCATATCTCATATAAAACCTAGATGCGGGGCAACGGGGAAAGTAAGTAAATTGACAGAGAAAAAGCAAAGCAGAGTAGAAGTGCTTTTGTCGCTGTGTGATTGGCAGGTGTCTGTTATTATCTTCTAAATACTGTGCACATTGTATCCCTGCCTACTTTATCACCTTTTACCTCCAGCCTGTGTCATTCACCTAGCTTACCAGAAAACACGCTTTTTAAAACATCGTTCTGACATTTTGTTTAACGTGTGTGTGTGTGTGTGTGTGTGTGTGTGTGTGTGTGTGTGTGTGCGCACGTGCACATGCACTCAACTGTGGAGGCTGCAGTGGGACTTCCACTGTCCAAGTCCATCACTCTTAGCCTGTTCTTGTTTGAGCCAGAGTCTCTTACTGATCCTGAAGCTCTCCATGTTTCTCACAGGCTCCCATGACTCCTGGGGTCCCCACTCTGCTATGGAACTGGGGTTCCAGGCATTCGTGGCCAGGCCCAGCTGCTCGTGTGGTTCAGGGGATTCGAACCCTGGCAGTCTCGAGCCCTCACGTTTGCTCCTGAGAAATCACCTTTAACCGCTGTGCCATCTTTCCATCCCTTCTCTTACCCTTTCATTCTCTGGTTCATTTTGGATTGTCATTTTAAAAATAATTTTATTTATTTATTTGAATGGGGGGGTTGGGGCAACCCTGATCCTCTTGCCACTCCTAACGAGCTCCAGATGTGTGCACCACTTTTGGCACCTCCTACTTGCTTCTCAGTGCTTCCAGAGAGAATTCATGATGAGGGGAAGTCTGTCACTCCTGGGGTGTGGGCTGCACCACCCAAAGGCCAGGTGCCCATGCGGAATTAAAGGGAGGAAAAAGGAGGAAGCCCCCAGCACAGGTATTCTCATTCTCTCATTCTCTCTCTCATTCTCTCTCTCATTCTCTCTCTCATTCTCTCTCTCTCTCTCTCTCTCTCTCTCTCTCTCTCTCTCTCTCTCTCTCTCTCTCTCTCTCTCTCTCTCTCTCTCTCTCTCTCTCTCTCTCTCTCTCTGCTTCCTGGCCAGCATGGGTGAGCTGCTTGCTCTGTTCCAGTGCACCCTCTCTACCATGACAGACAGAAACTTCTGAAACCATGAGCCAGAACCTTTTCTACTTAAGTTGATGTTTTCTGAAGTATTTTTCATGCACCAAAAAGCTGACTAACACATAATCAAATGCAAGAAAACTTTAGAAAATAAAATTGAATCTGCTTTCTAGAGGCATATGCAGAATTTAAATGCCGGGATTTATAGGCAATATTTGTAAGAAGCAAAAACAGACGGTATCTTAACTTTCCAGTAATCAGCATGAAATGCACATGTAGTCTTGCACTTGAAACAAATGAATATCAAATTATGAAAGCAAAAATAAGCCGATGCTTGGCCTGGGGGGGGTCTCAGTCCTGCCCTCTCGACACCACTCCCCCCATCCTCAGAAGCCCCGCCCAGCTCCTCCTCTCATCAAGACCTTGGATAAGAGAAGATTTTACATGGATTTATCTATCACTCAGGAGTCCTCTTCAGGGTCACTTGGATTTTGTCTTCCTCTAATATGGGTTCAGAGATCTGTTTTGTGTGGTTAAGAATGGTTTGGTGACATTAATTAGTGAGGTAGACGTGGGAAGGAAGGGATTTCAAAATACCTTGGAAATCATTCCTCCCACTCTGACAAAATGCATATTTCATAAGAAATTAAGCTGGACATGTTCTCCAACAGTATGATGAGCTGTTAGTAGTTGTTAATTACGTCTACACAGACGTGCACACACACAAGTGCACACACACGCACGCACACACAGTGGGCAGATCTCCATACTGATGGATATCACCATGAGCTAAGCATACAGAGCAATGTCAAAATTCTCCACCCAGGACATTTTCAGGGAACAGCTGCAGAGCTAATGTCCCTCGGGACACACAAGAGGGAGCAGGTGTCCAGGAGAATGGTCTCCAGGCATTCCTGGCTTTGCTGTTAAAACTCAGCATTCACACAAGACACAAAAAGGAGAAAACGGTTTCTTGAGCTTGGTGTGCGGTGAAGACCTTTAGTGAGAGACAGGTGCAAACACTTGGTGAATGAAAGTAGGAAGTGTCGTCACAGCATTCATAAGAGGAGCCTGACCAACGATATGAGACAAGAAATGTCATTACAACCCAAATACTATAGCATTTACTAGCTAACTGAACGTGCTGGGGCCAAAATAAGTCAAATCAGACCAACCATTCATCCCTATGGGTTCATGTACCTGGCCTTCAGAAAGCCAGGACTCAGCTAACTCTCTTGCTGTTCTGTATTTCCATACAGAAAGTCTATATTAACTTGTTTGCGTCAATCTAGAAAATACCAACATCAATTTTGTAACCGAATATAGGAAAAAATAATGTGAAGTGAAAAAAAAGTCCACGTGACTCTACCACATACCATTTTTGTAACATCCCCCTGCAAAGCAAACTAAATGATGTTATTTAAAGAATAAAATAACACAGCATAATAAGTGCATTGTGACAGAGTTCAGAGCCGTGGCTATCTCTGAGATCAAAGCTTAACAGGGGATGGGTCTATGGGTGGCCTCGAACTCATGATGATCCTCCTACCTCAGCCTCCTAAATGCTGAGATTTAAAATGTGTTCTACCAGGCCTGGTCTCCTTTAATGTTATTTGAAAACTGTTTAGTACCAACCTCTGAACATATAGACAATACACTGTGCTCATAATCCCTTCCCACCACCTCCTTTTTCCCTCCAGACCCCTTCCACTGAATTCCTTCATCTTTCCAACTGGTCCCTTTTCTATTGTAATATTATGATATTTTTTCCTCCTATTATTCAGGTCTTACATAGATTGCATCAGCCATTGTGAGGTCATGAATATCAAGGCCACTTTGTGTCTGGAAGACAATATTGTAGCACTCCGCTCCTTGCTTTGGCTCTTACGTTCTTTCTGCCACCTCTTCTGCAATGGTCCCTGAGCCTTGGGGGTTGTGATAGAGATGTCTCACTTAGTACTGAACTGTCACTTCTCAGCACTATGGTGAGTTGAGTCACCCCAGGAGTCACCACCATCCGAAAAGAGAAAGTTTTCTAACCAAAAGTGAAAGTAGGGTTAATATATAGGCATAAACATAAGTAATTAGAGGGCAGCTTGGTGGACATAATATATCCATTTAGACAGAAATCAGGAGTAGTTTTCCCCCTTTAGGGCTTATGACTTCCTCAGCCATATGTTTTTTTTTTTATATTTAAAATATTTATTTATTTCAGCCATATGTTTTGGACTAGATTTTCAGTACCCTGCAAGGAATTCCCTCCTATGGAGCGGGCCTCAAATCCAATCAGAGCAGTTGGTTTTCCCCATAACAGACATGCCACCATTGCACCAATTGGTACATTTGGCCTGGCTGGCCAACCATAAAGCTTGCAGCAGGGCCCACTGCTGGTTAAGACCATTGATGACTTTTCTCCCCCAACAGACTGCATGGCTGCTGGTCATCAAGGAGGAAGCTTGCTTTTAGCTCAGCTCCAGCTTGATTTCTCAGTGGCCTGCAGCCCAAGCATGTGTGGTCTTCAGCAGTAGGGTCTTACCATCTAGTTCTGGTGGGCAACCACGAGCCTTAGCAATATCTTATAATGTTTTGGGGGTACCAGGGGCCTCCCTGACCAAAAATTTGCTGGAAGTATCCCACCCCTAACACTGAAATTTTCTTGCAACAATCTGTGGTTTCTGGGCACAGCATTAAACCCCCCCCCCCCCAATAGGGTAATTCAGCCCAGTCTCTCTTTTTTAACATATACATTTATCTAGCTGGTGAAAAAGTAGATTTCATATAGCTTTTTCACAACATCTTTACTGTTTGATTTTTATTTTATGTATAACGGGTTATACTCTATCCCCCTCGCCCCTGCTTCGTTTCCCTGGGAGCCTCTTCAGTGGGATTATGGTATTCACTGTGGGGTCATGAAGGCCTCAGTTAGTCCCTGTGGGGCACCGTGCCTCAGGGTATCCTGTGGCTCTTACAATCTTTCCTCCCCTTCTTCCACAATGTTCCTGAGCCATGGCGGGCCTCTTAGCAGGCTGATTTAGTGTTGAGGTCTCTGTAGCCTCTGGATTTCTGCTTTGATGGGTTTTGATTGCTTGCCGCATCTGTCACCATCGCCCTGGAGCTCCTTGTTGTCATTCACTTTGATTCATGTTCCGTCCACCCTTCTCCGTCCCCTCCTCTGATCCCACTCAGACCGTCTCACACCCAGGGTTCTCCCCCTCTACTTACATATCGAATATAGACTCTTCTTTAAATGAGTGAGCCCCTAGAATTTTCTAGAGGCAATCCGTGAGGATTTATTTTCACTTAGTACTGTAGATTCGTGAATATAACATATTCAATGTGCTTCAAGGGTGGACTATTTATAAGGTGTTTACGGCCTGGTAGCAAATGAATTTTTCGATGCAGGAGAACTGATTTGATTGGGGAATTTGGCCATGTAATAGCTGAGTATTGACGGCCACAGAAAGGGAAGATGGCTTGGAAGTGAACCTGGAAGGGCAGAACCAATGACCTGCGGAGTTCTGAGGAGGGACATTATCCAGTGAGAGCTGGCTGGGTAGTCAATCTATTGTTCCAACAATCAGATGTTTAGGAAGTTCCTAAAACAAACAATAAAGGTCCTTGGAATCTCATTTATCCACAACTGAAACAGATCTTTTTATTAGGGAGGAGGGATGGCAACATTTTAACTCTGTAGCCCAGACTGGCCTGGAATTCACAGCAATCCCCCTGCCTCAGTCTCTTGAGTATTGGAACCACAGGCCCTAACCACCACACTTTGAACTTTGAGTTCAAGGCCAGCTTGAGACTACATAGTGAATTCCAGGTCAGCCTGGGCTACAGCGAGACCCTACCTCGAAAAATCAAAAGAAGAAGAAGAAGAAGAAGAAGAAGAAGAAGAAGAAGAAGAAGAAGAAGAAGAAGAAGAAGAAGAAGAAGAAGAAGAAGAAGAAGAAGA
>PVHP010045651.1:0-13621 GCA_004024765.1 Zapus hudsonius | reverse complement strand
TCCTCGTGTTTGCTGGGTTTTCTTTACATGAACCAGTATAAAGACAGTGAATAAAAAAGTAGTAGTAGTAGAAGAAGAAGAAGAAGAAGAAGAAGAAGAAGAAGAAGAAGAAGAAGAAGAAGAAGAAGAAGTAGAAGGAGGAGGAGGAGGAAGAAGAAGAGGAAGAAAAAGAAGAAGAAGAAGAAGAAGAAGAAGAAGAAGAAGAAGAAGAAGAAGAAGAAGAAGAAGAAGAAGAAGAAGAAGAAGAAGAAGAAAGTCATGCATTTTTTTCTGAGGAATTCTTGTCCTTAGTTTAGGAAATTTTCACATTACTGTTGCCTCACAATGGTGTCTGAGGTATAGGGTTCTTCTTGTAAGCATCATGTGAACTGAGCCAGAGAGCATATAGTCTGGAGTACTTATGATAAAACAAAGTTTACCAATATCTTAAAGACTAGTTCCTCTGTTCACCTTCTTTGTGATTCAAGCTGAAGTTGGTCTCTGTGGGCTACATTGTTATAGAACTACTCTGAAATATTTAGGTTGCATTTATTTGCAACACTGTAGTCGCTCCACCAAGAACACCTGCCTGGAATCTGTCTACACTAGCATGCATGTACTGCATTGACATTAGCTGGAGATTCTGCCCAGCCTTCTGGAAAGACTCTAGAATTTCTCTTTTCCTCAACAAGAGAGTTGTGTATGATACAACTGAAATGAAATATATAATTTATTATAATCCATACAGTTTTGTAGGGAAAATTATAAGCACAGTTTTTATATCATAAAACCTTTGTTTTTGTTACCCCTCAGTAAAAATATTATTATAATTTTCTTTTGAAAGAACCTTCTGCATTCACTATGGTATATGTTTGTGTTTATAGAGAACTACAATTTATTATTTAGAATTTAAATGTGTTCACATATAATACATTGTATATATGTATTACTGACCTTTCCATATATTATATATTTATTTATTGTGTATTTAAAATTTACATATATATTTTTTAATTTTGCTAATTTCTCTGAGGCAGGATCTAGCTGTAGCTCAGGCTGACCTGACCTGGATCTTATTCTGTAGCCCCTGCTGCCTTTGCACCCGTGATGATCCTCTTACCCCAGCCTCTGGGGTGCTGGGATTTTAGGCTTGAGCCACCATGCCCGGTTATGGACTGGAAGCTTTCTAAAGAGCCTTCTTAAGTCCTTCATCCTTTACCTGAAAGTCTCACATTAGGTGAACATGAAGAGTGTTCATATGAGCCCTGGAAATTATTCACCCTCCCTAACTCACATTGTTTTCATCTTAACAGAAATGAAAGTAAATATGTTTTACTGATATTATATATATATATATATATATATATATATATATATAATATCAGTATATATATATATATATATATATATATATATATATATTCCTGATAATTTACTCTTTAAAAACATAATGATTCTGCTTATATTGAAGACAGTGTGTTTTTAGATAAGGAATACAATCTTCAATCTTCAGATCTGCAATAACTAGTTGATCCTTTCACACAGTGGACACTTCTATTAAATGTTCATATATTTATGATGGTATAATATTTATTCATCGTTTATTGGCTCTCTTCATTGCCCTGGCATTTCAGCTATAAGCTAGGGAGAATTCTTCCCTCAATGGTTAATTATGAAGTGCAGAGAGACCAGTAGAAAATAAGAAAAAAAAAGTTGAAGTACGAGGAAAAAGGATGATACAATTTTCATGATCTTCCTCAGACTGCAACTGATTCCACCTGACTTTATGTTGTTTAGTTTTATTTGATTCTAATTAATGTTCCAGAATGATATACTTAGGATTTTCAGCTTTTACTATTTCATAAAATCGCAGAAATCAATTGACACGAAGAATGGAAAGAAAAAAATCAGAAAATGGAACCCATAATTATTGGAAAATAAAAAAAAATATTTAAAATATTTCAAAACACTAAACTACAAACACACACACACAGCAATGATGATTGGGACAGATTTATTTCTTTATCATTTCTTCATCCAATTGTCACCTCAGCCAATGTGCTTGCATGAAACTCATTTCACTCTATCACCCTTCCTGGCTTTGCACTCATGGTGATCCTCTTACCCCAGCCTCTGGAATGCTGGAATTTTAGGCCAGAAGGAAAGATGGATGTGCAGGTTGGAGATGACCCAGTGTCAGCAGTGAGGTTCCAGAAATGAGGTGCTATATTATGTCATCTATACATACATCTTTCAAGGTTTCAAGCTCTTTTAAACTTCATTACTAATTATATAAACAACCCATCTTTTTAGTTATTTGAATACTAGCTCAGGGAAAAAAAAATCTATGTTTAACTTATTTGACATTCATAGAAATCTGGTGATTGATCCTTACATGAATAATTAAAATTATCTGTCTTTGTTGACATAGAAAAAAAGAATCCAATTATATTTTGTTGGGTTAAACCAAAATAAACCAATGAACATAAGATTGTAACTTGTGTGCCTGATCTTAAGACTCAATTGATAGACACAATTTTAAAAAGGCCACTTTCCTTATTAAAGTGCAAAGAGCCCATTAATGTAGCCCACTTTTCACAATAAATAGCTTTGTATCTTACAATCTGTGATGAGTTTAATAAGACCAGAATCTCCATACAGATTTTAAAATGACAAATGTGATTTGTTCTTAAAATAGCCTATGGACAGCTACAGTATGTGCACCTAGGAAATATCCCAGTGGGTAGGAGAGAGAGAGGAGAGAAACAGGGACGACTTCACAAGATTTGCTCATACAATGGATATAGTTATTCATAATAAAGATATTAAAATATGATTGTTATAGAATATATTAGTCAATGCCTTTATTAAATAAATATCTTTAAGGTCTTAAAGAGCAAAATATTTTACTAACAAAGAACATATTAGTTTCTATTTTAGATATTCATAAAAGTTAATATTATATATATATATATATATATAATTTAGATGTTTCCATTTACTCCTGGTTTGCTTAAAACATTTAAGGAAAACTCACCCTGAAATGTGAATGTATTGTGAAGATTAACAGAGTAGAAGTACATAGACATTCATACATTATTTTTAAAAATTTATTTATTATTAATAATTAGATATTTTGCATGAACAAGTATGGGGATTGTATCCCCGTTTCCCTCCTTCCTTTCCCCTACCGGTTGGGGGCCCTCAGTGGGATTGATGGACCAGTCCATGGGATAGGGAGTTTTGAATTGAAAAAGTAGCCAGTTTTTTTTTCTTTGTATGTTGTTATGGGGGGCAGTGTCTCTGGATATTCTCCTCCACCATGGCTCTTACATCTTTCTGCCCCTCTTCCACTAAGTTCCCTGAGTCGTGGTAGGTGAGTTTTAGGTCTGCTTTATTGTTGAGATCTTAAGAGTCTCTGAATTTCTGCTTTGGACTATGTAGGGTATCCTCAGTGTCTGTCTCCATTACCCTCTCATAGGTTATCTGACTTGCTGTGGACGTAATTATCTTGTTCATCACCTCCTCAAAGGTTTTGATTGGGTCCTAGATGATAAGTAAGGGGTGGTTCATATCCTGTACCAATCTGACTCTGTTAGAGATTCATTTTGAATATTTCAGAAGGCTACATACATGGTTTTTATTCATTTACAATCTTTAAAAAAATCAGTTCTACCTTATGATCATGGTAAATTGCACTCCAGTTATTACAAATCTTGTCTAGTGGCTAATATAACACCATTGAGTTTTCAGATGTTGTATTCTTAATTTGACTGGCCAGGAAGCACTTTCCCTGTTGAAAAACAGGTGTAAACATCACTACTCTGGATAAGAAAGGGAGCTTGTGCTGCTTTGTGGTGTTTGCCATGTAGGAAACACAGCAGAGGAATCCTGCAGATTGAGTGGAACAATTTATCAGATGTAAAGAACTAGGGAATGTTTGTTGCAACTCAAAAATTTTTGCTGAGAGAATGACAGGAAACCTTTTAATAGGAATATAATATGTTAAACACTCAGAACATGCGGGGGTTGTGCAACAAACATGTGAAATGAAACCTCAGAATGGTAACCACAAATCATTTGGGACTAAATTATATGCCTACTCACTTGAAAAATAATTGAAGGATATTTCTGAGGTTCTCATTGCTTTACAATTTCGATTCAAATGTTCTCTTTTACTAGTCATCATAGTTTTGGCAGTTTTAATGAAATAACGGAAAATCAGGGCATTAAACACTAAGGAATCTTTTTTTTTTGTTTATTGTATTCTCTTTATATGAAATAAATCTTCATCAGTGACAAGCAAGTGTGGGTTCAAACAGTGAATGTCATAGTTAACCTTTGTATCCCATGACGTCCCTTTGGTATTCTGTATTAAGATAACCTGTAAACCTTTCCCAACATTGAGTTCCATTCTAGTTGATTCAGTACTTGTTAAAGACTCCTAGGCACTGCAAACTCTCTAGAAGGAACTACCAGCTAATTGTGGTAAGAATTGCAAGACTCTGAACTGTACCTTAACATCCTTTGTGAAAACAGGACAAGCAAAATAACAACAATAATAATTGGCTTCTTTTTGTTTGTTTCTAAACTCGCTTTCATCTTATTTTCTTTCATTGATTTTCCTAAATATAAAAACATTCCAAAGCATTTAACCTACATTTACGTTCTCACTTTAACATTTCATTAATCTCATATGGTGGTGTTCGTGTTCATGTATGTATGATTTTTGGTTGACTTCTTTGATACAGCATGCGATCTTTTTTGGTTTTAAATATCTATATATGTGTATGTGTATTTTGCTACTGCATGTCCAACGTTTGAAATGATTGTGAGAACAAATGAATTCTTGTCCTTTTAATTTTCACTTTAAATGTTGCAAATGATCTAATTATTCTCAAGCATGCCTCCACGATTTGGTTTTGTGTTGGAGCATGAGAGAGAAGTGAAAATAAAAATGACAGAAACTGTCATTTCTGCTATGGTCGGTTTTGTACCTGTTATTTTAAGTTGATAACATTGAACCTAAATAAGTTGTATGCATTTATTATTTGAATTATTCATATTTTTCTTTTGTCTGCATGATATGATTTTGTTTTGTATTTTGTTTTTTTCCACTCACCAGATGTTCCCACCACTTTGCTTCCCACTACTATCATCCCCTCCCTTACCACTGCACCAGTAACAACTACTGTAGCCATAACCTCCCGCCCAACCACATCGGCATCAACCAGCCATGAAAGAGGTACAGTATCCTTCCTTGTTCTAGCCTAGAAACCCCAGCATGTGGAGCGGTATTGGCTGAATTGAGGGGTTCTTAAGAGTAGAACAATAGAGATTCAATCTGAATTATTTAATTGACTGGTTCTATTAAATTACTATAAATTAGAATGAGACAGATGGCATATTTTATTTTTTAGTGTAACTATGACTACTATCAAAATACTTCAAAGTATAGTTTTAAACTATATGGGACTCTACAGCACTGAGGAAATTTACAACGTGAACAAAGGCACCGTTTTTGCCTTATCTTGACATGTAAAATATGAGATGCTCATTGATGCAGAGGCAGCACCCGGCTCTAAAGTTCTGAGTTTGCTGTGAATGACTTGGTATTCCTCTGCAAATGACTGAACTTCCTTCAGTGTTAAATTTGTTCTAAGATGAGCATTATAGATTCAGTATTTATGATTCAACAAATAGAACTTGTAGTAAATATTCAAAATATATTCCATCATATAAAAAGTTACTGAGTGCATCCATTAATTTCACTGACAGAATATCCTAGAAAAACATATTCTAGGATTGTCCACATTAATAGGAATGTATATTTAGCCCATGAATAAATTCTTTTATTACTATACAAGTATGTGCTTTATTTCTAAAATAAACATACTGGCTCTACTTAAAGGAATTGAAATTTCATTAAGTTCAAGAGAAATAAATACCTCATATACATATACCCCCCAAAAAATTCCTGAGCAAATAGATGATGAAACAAAAATAAATTTTGGATGTGTCATAGAAAAGCATACTTTAATCAATATCTGCATAAGTAAAGCTCAAAGAGAATTTGTCATGTTTAATTCTGTCATTTTCTTACTCCTGTTTTATGTCATGTTGGCTAAACTAACATATGTTAAACTTAACAATTTAACTTGAAAATCATGTAAATGTTACATGTAATTGATTTGTACAAGGACATGTTTATTTTTATCTTTCTTATTGTTTCTCCTTACATTTAAAGTTTGTTCAGGTACAGTATCTATTTCTCTCTTGGAATGATTATTTTTTCTTGATAGTAAATTGAGTTTCAATCTTTAACAATGGCTTTAATTAATCTGTCTTATCTTTTTTCCTGAAAAAAAATTATGTCAATTGTTAATAATCATGCTAAATATTTTGTGATATATAAAAGACTGCTAGCAAAATAATCTGATGGCAGTGGCCATAAGATTTCTATTGAATTATTATTGTTGTTCTATGGCTAAATTAATTTTATTCTAACTAAATGTATAGGCGATAAGAATTTATGTCTTTCATATAAACATATGTATGAATTGGGGAAAGAGAGACAGTAAGACCTAGACAAAAGGTAAAAAAAATAAGGAATTGGAAAATATTAAAGATCTAAAGTTTTCCACTGATATAATTTCAATGAGTCTACAATAATTCTTACAAATAGTAATTGATATGAAATATTAGTACACAGTAACAAAATCTCTAAGATATTAAATTCTAGCTGTATGAACAAAACAAGAAACAAATTGTGACACGTGGAAACTTCCTGATGGGCTACAGTCAGCATTTTCCTTCATGAGTGTGGTGTGAGGTGACATTTCCTTTTTGTTGGCCAATTGGCAGTTTATGAATGGAGATAGTGTGACTACTATCATTAGCTAACATCAGTTAACTTTCACAAAATATGCTCAACTTAGAAGTTGGTTCACATATAATTAAAATTGCAGTTTTCTAGCTATTATCCGAGTCAACGTTGAATAAAATTATATCACCCAAGGACATATACAAATTTAATCAAATTTCACAAATTTAAAGATTAAAATGTAAAGTTCTAAAAAAAATAAGTCCTTTTAGTAAAGCAAACATGCTATGCATAAATAACTAATGAAATAGTAGATTTTATTTTCCAAAAACCAATGACAGTTTTAATTCTTTCAAAACTCTTTACTATTCAATCACTAATTAACATTTTTAAATTCTGTTCTTATTGCACAGTTGAAGAAAACTATTAGGGTGAATGATACCAGGGCATATGAAAGTTGAAAACTAACATTTATCTGTTCTTTGAAGGAGAAGAGTTCATAAACTTTCAGTGATAAAGTGATGTTTAATGCATTGGTGATTTATGCGATTCATCTAAAACCTGAGCACTTTATAGATCAAAAAAAATCCATTGACACAACACATATTAATTTCTGCTTTTCTTTTTAATATGCTGGCCTATGTAACCTTTTCATTTTGATATATATTTTTTCAAAACATATATAAAATTTCGTAATTTTTTTAGATCACTGAGATTACTTTTATGGGGTTAAATATAATTGCTCACAATAATTGTTCTGAATGATTCAATGTCATTTCTATTATTAATATCAACATTACATTTGTATGTCTTGTATAGTTTTGAAGCATTATTCATTCTTAACATATAAATTTCACATATTATAGGTAAGATCTAAGAATCATTAATGGCAGCTTCATTTATAAATGATAATGTTACTTAATGATATCGTTACTTAAAATTCAGTAATCATGGATAGGGACAAGGCTCAGCAATTTGGTTACCACACAAGGATGAGGAGCCAAGTTTGGATCCCCAACACCCACATATAAGTCAGAAATAGTGGCGTGCACCTGTAATTCCAGCACATGGGAGGTAAAGGCAGGAAGACCCCTAAATTTCCTGGCTAGTCTAGCTAGATCTGTGAGGTCTGGGTTCAAGGAGATAACCTGCCTGAAAAAAAAATTGGTTGAAAGCACAGGAGAAAACTGAGGGAGCTCTGACCTCACACACATGTGCACACAAGTGCACATGCACCACACACACCTTTGCCTACACACATAGAAACATGCGTGTGCACACACACATCATACTCACACCCACATATACAAATAAATAAAAACAGAAATAAACATCAAAAATCATAAGATACATTTACATGTTAATGTATGTATATTAATCATTATATCTTTAACTAGAATCCATAAATGAACATTTAGGCTTATAACAAAAAATCCTGGGCTGGAGAGATGGCTCAGCAGTTAAGAAGCTTGTCTCCAGTGCCTAAGGACCTGGGTTCAATTCCCCAGTACCCACATAAGTCAGATGCTCAAAGAGGTGCATGCATCTGGAGTTCATTTGTGGAGGGTAAAGGCCCTGGTGTGCCTATACCCCCTCTCTCTGTCTCTCTCTTTCTCTCTCTCTCTGTCTCCCTCTCTCTCTTTGTGTGTAACTCTCAGCTTGCAAATGTATGAATAATTTAAAAAATTCCTAAACATCATGTTTTCCATATATATGACTATAAATACCCTGTTAATATAAAGATTGCCTAATAAACATAAAATATTTAAATGTGCAGCATACTCAGAGTCTTATAGATAGCTTATAGATTTCAGTATATTTGATCTAAAATTCCACAAATGTTGATGGAATTATTCCTATAGTTCATAAGAATCATCATATTATCTAATGGTTCAAACCTAGATTAGGCTTTACATCAAATTTAGAAAAGAGAGAAATATGACAATATTAATGAAACTGATTAATTTGTCTAAAGTTATAAACTAGCTATTAGCTATAACAAGTCTAATTTCAGCAGCATCTTAGGTGTGGATACTACTGAAAAATAAAAGAAATGATTCACTTTAAGTTAAAAACAAGCAAACATCAGGGCTGAGGGGAAGGCTCAGCAGTTCAAGAGGGGTTTGCTTGCAATGAGTGAGAGCTCAGGTTCAGTTCCCTAGTAACCATGCAAAACCAAATGCACAGTGCCACAAGTGTCTGGAGTTCATTTGCAGTGGCAAATGTCTCTGCCTCTCTCTCCTTCTCTCTTTCTCTTCTGGAAAAAATATTATTTTTAAAACAAAAATAAAAATTCATTCATCAAAAACTGTTTTAAACCAGAATGTTATTTACCAAGCTCAAACCTTATTAAAATGGGTATTCAGTGGTTCACAATTTAATTTGTTATTTGTTTATTTGGGAGAGAAAGAGAAAAATGAGCATAACAGGGTTCATTTTTGTCTTAGTTTGGACTGCTAACATAGTAACCTGGAGTTCTTTAAACAATAAACATTTATTTTTCAAGGCAAGATCAAGCAGATCTAACCCATATGGACCCACACCTTATAGACAGTGACTTCTACCCTCTGTTGTCACATGACAGAGGTACAAGACAGGTCTCTGCCTCTTTCATAAGGGACACAAACCCATCCAAGAGGTCTCCTCCTATAATTCCCCACATCCCAAAGGCCCACCTGTATATCGATGACTAGGGATATAGGTCCTCAGCATGCTCATTCAGGTGAGGTACTGTATCCGTTACTTTATTGTTACTAGGTAAGATTCCCCACCAGAAGCAGCTAAAAGGAAAGGAATATTTTCTATTTACAGTTTGAACCCTCTAAGGGATGGAATGGCAAACCTGGCCAGGAAGTCCGTGTCACTACTTTTCACCAATATGCTGGAAGTGGAAAGAATAAAAAAGGGTGAGCTGTAAGTGCCTAACAGCAGTGACAGACTTCCTCCTGTCATCACATTACTACAGCTTCCTCATTACTGAACAATGACATTAATTTGGGATTAAGTATTCAAACACATGAATCTATAGGGGACATTTACCATGAAACCACAATATATATATATACACATGTTTGTGTTCAGAAGTAAAACATTTATTATGTCATTCATAGAAAATAATGGATTTTAGCATTTGTCTAGAAGATATATAGCTCCACTGTAGAAATGATAGATCTCTAATATGCCACTTCAGAAGAAGAAACAATTACATAAGTGTACATGAAGGAAGAGATGTGTTTGCATGTATATGATATAAAAATTTTACATTTTGAAAGATAATATTTTTATTATCCATAATGAGATACAATATTTAGTGGGCAAACAATGAGTTGTTATCCCCAATTCCCCGCTGCCCTCCTCTCCCCCCTCCACTGGATAACCTCCTCCATGGGTCGTCTGGATCAGTCCTTGTGACAGGGGACCATGGATAGCCTAGTACTCAGCCAGGTTCTCCTGGCCATGACTCTGGATAATCTCCCCCACCCCGGCTCTCACAATCTTTCCGCCCCCTCTTCCATTCAGTTCCCTGAGTCTTGGTGGATGAGTATTAAGGCTGTTTAAAGGTTCTGAGCTTAGTGGTCTTTGTGTCAAAATCTAAAAAGGCAACATTTGCTCCTTAATAATTCTGAAGCAACCTCAGTGATTTGTGGAAAACTTTGTATGCATAAAGTTAAATGGTGTAAATTTAGAAACAAATGTTGTCTACATACTTTATAACAAAATGAAGAAATTAAAATTAACTGTCGAATTCTCTTCATATTTAGTGTAGCCATTTTTAATGAACCACCACTGTCTAAAATGTGTGTTGTGAGCATATCATTCCTATGTGGATCTCTCTATCACAATTGTTGCCTTCCAAGACAAAATGAGTTCAAGTAAGATAAACATAAAATTATACATGTGCATGAAACTAATGTCAGAATCATTTATTTCAATCAGGAATAAAATCAGTAACAATTTCAACTGTGCTTTTATTCTCTATAATTAATATACACATATTAGTATTGTACATAAAGTCCATATCTGTTCAGATGTAAAGCCAGTCCACCTTTGTTTAATTTTTATCTGCTCATTCCGGTTTTGTTAAATTTGTTTAAAAACATAATACATACATACAGATAAACATTTGTCAAAATGGAAGGAAAAAATTGAGCAATAAGAAAGAATGGGAGTGGAACAAAATCATTACCATCCTAAATTAGTCACTATAAATGCACTCAAACAGAGCATTGGGCATGTCAAGAATATATCATCCTGACACAGTTAAATCCCAGAGTGTGCAAATCAACAAGTTGTTTATGAGCTTTTATTATGAGTATGTGGCTATTGCAAATGTTTCTGGTTTTATTGGTAGCAATAAAACACAATTTGCATGGTGTTGTGGGCTTTTAAAATTAAGTGTCAATATGTTGTTCTTTTATTTTTTTTACTTGACCAAAATTAAATAATAACTCCTTGTCCGGATGGTTTACTTTCAGAAACCTATCTGCAAAAAAGACAGTTTTTGATGTTTGATTATAAAAAGAAGCAACATTTCTAATACTCTTTTAAAAATAAGTATTATTTTATGAAGCTGAATCAGTTTTGGAGTTAATATAGTGAAGATAAGTGCAAAGTGCATAATGGAAGCAAGCTATCGTGGTGTGTGTTTTGTGATTAGAGATACTTTCAGCCCTTACCTCAAGGGCCATATTGCTGATGCTGGTGGAGAGAGAGGCTATCACTGGATGTGAGTAGAAGCACAGCATGGGGGTCAGGGACTGTAGTCATTTGTGGAGAAAGTGTTTATTATTATTGCAGGTTAGCATAAAATGTAAAGTGATTCTTGTTGTTATCATAGACTTTATTTGTAGTAGGAATCCATACCACTGGTTACATAAATTTTTTCTAAAATTAACTGGATAATTTATTTCTGGTTAAAAGGCCAAACTGTACTTTGCAATGTTTGAAAGTATTTACCAATCTTTACAGCATATTAAACAAAGTGTATTTTTTATTCAATTCCACCTACTAAGATCAGTAGAATATACATGCTGTATTCTTTTTTCTAAGGCCTTTTTTGTGACCTGTGTAATTTAAAACAACAAATATTTTAAAGCTTTTAAACTTGTTTAGTTATTTTTTAGGCTGACACTACCTGTAGCCATATTTTGTTACACTAGGTGACATGTTTTATGTAAAAGGGTCTGATCCTATGTTTTCCTCTTTCTAAATTTAGGAGTATCTTAATTCAAAGTGTATTAATAATCATTGATTTGGTATACTCTAAGCTTAATGTTTCCTATAAGACAACCTTCTCAACAATGGTTTCTTAATCTCCTTTAATTATTTCTCATATATCGAGCATATTCATATGAATGGCAATATAAAATTATGCATCAATCATTAAACTTCAGAAAACTCAGTGCTTTCACAAATATGATGAAAAGGAGTTTCATATTATGGGATTATCCTTTGTTTGATATTTTCAAACATAACATACATAGATGAGTAAATACTGCTAAACATCTTTAAAATTGTGCTAAAAATTTATTAATAACCCAAACTTGTTGTATCTTTCTTACTAATGAATGCATTGCATTTATGAGACAAGCCTTTGATGCTGAAAGATTGCAGGCACTTCTCTGCTCCTTCGACTCTGCATGAAACACAGTTAATAACCTTCAGTGTCAGCTCGCTGAAACACGGAATTGATACTAATTATACCTACTTTGGGGTAGAAGGTGACCTTGACTTTAGTTGGAACTTTCAGCCAGGACAACAAATAGAACCAAATGTCATAAAGCATGACTTCTGAGAAGAGTGTAATAAAAATCTATTAACTTTGGGGAGTTTCTGGAATTGCAATAAGTGCTCAGATAATTGTAGTATTTTAAGTATCTTCTTGCTCCAATAGTACAGTGCTTTCCTATTTCCTTAGCTTTCAAATAAGCTCCTATTAGCTTTCAATATTCATTTAAATGAATCTGTGGCCGGAAAATTTAAAGCTACTTGAGTTACTTGATAGAAAAATGTCTATAGGGAGATCACAGGGGAAGGATGCAGATATTTCTGAGTTCTGAAATGTGTAAATAATACAGAGTCAATGCTGATGTCATAACTGCTTGTTGGAGTTCTGACAACATTGATTCTTATATAAAGAAATGCCTTTTTCTTGTTTTTTTTTTTTTTTGGTAGGATTTCAAGAATGAAGTAAATGAAATTGTCTCAGTAGGTTCTCAGTTTTGAACTATCTTCTGTGACAGCAAACCTGCTGGGAGCAGCAGTGAATAGCAGTTTCACTGTCAAAAATTTGAGTTGAATGGTGATTAAAAAGAGACAGATTTAATGAAGGTATTATAAATGCTAACAGGTAAAATAGAGATTAAAGATTCTTCTTGAACATTGTTTTAAATATGAAAAACATTCTTTTGAAAATTATTAATGTAATAAAGACCTAATTAGAGTCCATTTATTTTTGTTACAAAAAAGAGATGAATTCAAATATTCCCAGGTATTATTTTTTTAACCATAACTCACAAGTCAGCAAAGAATGCAAAACCATGGGGGAAGAACAAGAAACTGAAATTTAAAATTACATTAATTTTGGCCTGGAGAGATGGCTTAACAATTAAGAACCTTGCCTGCAGAGCCTAATGCCTGGAGTTCATTTCCCCACTACCCACATAAAGCAGATGCTCAAAGTGGCACATGCATCTGGAGTCTGTTTGCAGTGACTGGAGATCCTGGCTTTCCCATTCTCTAAGTCTCTCCTGTATCTCTCTGCTTACAAAAAAATCAATAAAAGTATTTTTAAAAGTATAACTTTAAAAAGCATTACAT
>PVHP010045650.1:0-13611 GCA_004024765.1 Zapus hudsonius | reverse complement strand
TTGGTTTCTGTCTCACTGGCTTATCCTGTGTTGATTGAATGACTGTGGCTTTGGGTCCCTTGTTCATCCCGTCATTCTCTAGGGTTTCATATGGATCCTCCATGATATGACTGTGGTGGTTCATCTCTTGCCAGGATCTCAGCTTTCTGCCTGCAGTCAGTTGGTAGGGTTATATGGGCCACAGCTCTCTTGCTGTATCCTGAAATATACAAAGACAATCTCCATCGGAGAGTGAGATCAGTCTAGGTTAACAAATATACACAATTTTGGATTGCCAAGATTCCATTTTTAGTAGCCTCCCCATCAATCGCTCACATAGTGCATCTTTTCTTGTGAGCCCAAGAGTATGGAATCTGGTGCCTATCGCCCTGAATCCTGAGTTCTAGTCAAGGGCTCCCCATCCCTTTTAAAAATATTTTATTTATTCATTTTTTTCAAACAGAGAGGGGGGAGGGAGGGAGAACACCAGGGCCACCACCTTGTGGGTCTGGCTTATGTGGGTCCTGGGGAATTGAACCCTGGGCCTTAGGCACTGGAGGCCAGTGCCTTAACCTCTGAGCTATCTCTTCAGCCCCCAACTTTATGATCTAAGCTGAATAAAAGGGAACTATAAACAGTGATTTTAAATGATGGCTGAGTATTTTTGTTACAAATAGAATATGTGTTTTAAAAACAATTTTTTCTCTGAATATGATTACTTATTTGCTCTCAAAAGTTTTATCTTACTAACATACATATTAATGACATGGAATATTATCTTCAGTAATAGTTACTTAGTAAAGAGAACTCCCTTTAATGGGAGATAGGGAGGGGTATAAGATCAATATCAAAATGAATGAATGATTTGACATGCTGTTGAAATGACTCTTGGAATTACTGACTCTTCTGACCTTCATAGCCTCTGTATTATAACTGAACCCCTAGAAAAGACAATCTTTTTTTCTAATTGGAGTTAACAAGTGGTGTGTGCCATTCTGTCTCTTGTTATACATAAGGCAGTGTATATAATAATTTGAGTTGTGAAAATAATTATAAAAAATAATAGCTACCATGGACAGCTGGTGTAGTAATAACAGGCTGAATCAAAACAATGCTGGGCTTTAATTGGATATTTATTTCCTTAAAATATGTCTATGAATTCTTTCCTAAAACATTACAAAGTGGAAGAATCACTTGAATCACTTATGAAATCTTGGTTGGCAACTTGAAGCAAACTAATCTTATCTGATTTCATTGATGTCATCTAAAGGCCACCCTGTTTGATGTCCAACTTCAATATCAAGTTAATAGTTCTGGGAATGGCCATGGGGCTTAGTGTGTATTTGATGGTTGACTACCTCCAAAAGAACAAAGCTTTCTTTTCCACATTTATAGTTAAGCCATTGAAAGCATGTTATCTTATAAGAGGAAATGCGGTTGTCTTGTATTCATAACGAAAGGCTTCTTTGCAATTGGTTTTGGTGAGAAATACACAGCTCTGGATGCACAAATGTAGGTGGCAAAAAATATCCAAAGTGGCAAAATGGAATAAATAGGGTAAATACACAATGTAACCAAGTCCTGTTTGTATTTACAAGTTTGGAAGATTAATACTTAAATTAAATAATCATGACTATGTATGTTATGCTCAGATTATCATCTAAAGTTGAGGGCTCTCAGCTTGGTAAATTTAAGATTAAGTGGGCACTAAATATGTTCACCATAATTCAAAGCAAGGTTGTCTATGTAGTTGATTCAGAAAAAGACATTCTTTTTTAACTTATTTATAGTTGCTAATTAAATACATTGTATGAGCAAGTCTTGTGATGGTACGCCCAATTCCTTCCTCCCTGTCCCCATCCTGCTGCAGGACTTCTTCAGTGGGATTGCTGGACCAGACCACAGGATAGGGGGTTATGAATTGTACAAGCAGTAGTCAGGTTGTTGTTGTTTTTTTCTGTGTATTGTTGCTGAGGGGGGCACTGTCTCTGGATATTCTTCCTGACTGTGGCTCTTATAATCATTCCGCCCCCTCTTCTGCAGAGTTCCCTGAGTCATGGTAGGTGTTTTAAGTCTGCTGTACTGTTGAGATCTGAAACGAAGATACATTCTTTTCCTCAAGAAATTATTACCACATATGAGGGAGAAAATGGGGCATTCGATTCTCTGTTCTTTTGAGTGTTCGCTTAGTAAGATCTGCTCGAAGTCAGACCATATTTTCCTAAATTTCGATATATCATTTTTCCATCAGCAACCTACATTCTCAGTGGTTAGACAAACTTGCTATGAATGGATTCTTCCTTTCTTCATAATATGCTTGTCCTCTTGATACTATGACCACATTTAAAAAATACTTTTATTTATTTGCAAGCAGAGAGAGAAGAGAGACAGAGACAGAGAGAGGGGGGGCGAGGGAGAGGGAGAGAGATCACACCAGGGCCCTCATGCCCTGCAAATGAACTCCAAATGCATGAGCCACTGTGTATGTGACATTATGTGGGTACTTGGAATCAAACCCAGGTGTTTAGCTTTGCAGGCCAGCACCTTAATGGTCAAGCCATCTCTTCAGGTCTTATGGTCACATTTTTAATAACCCATAAAGCCAGATTAATGCAATGGTGGAGATCAGGTGGAATCATTGAGCAGTCAACTTAGCCTGTATATATGACCTGGTTGCATCTCTGCTCCTAGAACTACTTCCCCAGATTTCCTGGCCATCCTTGACATTCTTCTATTACTTCTCTTTTTTTATCTAATTAGCAAAGTTTTGTTCCTTGCAATCTAAGAAGTCTGTGGGAAGCACTAGTTCTAGAGAAAGAACATGATGGGAATTTAATTAGGAAATTGTTTCTATTTGTTCCACAAGGTCAGATATGATTTTATTTCCTGACTTATTTGAGGCATATCTTTGTCATGTAAGAGCTTACAAATCTAGTTAGGAAGACTTGACATTCCTCTGTAAAGTGAGGATTAATTTATATTCAAGGCAGTTCATGCTATGCACCAGATAAGTGGTTCAAAGAACTCGTAAGTACTTAGGAATTTCAGAGAGGAAAAAAGATTAGTAGGTTTTGCAAAAGGAAGTGGAAGACTAAGCTTTGTGAACATGATGATTTAGAAAGAACACAATTCAGATTGCTGTCTTGGGATTCAAATCTGTATGACTGAAAAAGTTTCTTGGAAAAATGTAGTATAAAATGGTTTTTAACTGTGTGTAACAAAGGCAGATGCTATATAAATGATTGCCTTGGTAGCTATTATTATTTCCAAACTTAGTGAGAGATAATCCTTGCTCTCTCACTGCCTTCTAAAAAATACAAACTGAATCTCCATTGGAAAGTGAGATCAATATAGTTTAAAAAGGACAACACTGCTATTTTGGCTAGCTCCTAATGGGTGTAGCCTCTCTGTAGCTCTTTGGTAGTGGGAATTTCCCCTAGGAGCCGAGTTCTTGGTCCCCATAGGATCCCAGTTTCAGTTAAAGGTTCCTTGTCACTAAGTGGATCTCTTAACCAATCAATAAGCCATTGATTACCCTCCTCGTTTTAGTGGCACTATTTCACAGATGAGCATTTCTTGACTTGCTGGTCTCTTCCATACAGCCGTGTGTTCAGCATTCTTGTGACAACTGTCTATATTGTATATCAGTGGTCTCTGCTTTCTCCAAATATCATTGACCAATTTCCCCTGGCTGCTCATGCAACACCTTCCAGTGCTACACATGCTACCATCTGGGAATTGGTTACCATTCTGGATCTAAGCAGGATCTCTTTGTGCTGTTTCATGACACTCTGTGATTTCTTCAGCAATAGGGTCTTACCTTAGACCTGGGACAAGTATTCAAGAGCTTTGACAGAAGTCTGTCACATTTTGGGAACCTTGAGGGTCACTTTGATCAACAGCTCAGTGTGGGAAGGAACCGAAAACAGGGAGAGGCAGGCCTGAGCAATTATTCTTGAGGTTAGGCTTCCTCCCATTCTACTCATGGCCCCTCATACCAGGTGGTGCCCTCAGCTTCCTCAAGAGCTTACTATGTAATATCTAGAGTTTTATAGTGTGAATTCATTATCAGTTTAGTTTACTGTATGAGTCCCTCCTCTCCAATTCTTTTTACAGTCTCTCAGATCACTGAGAGATTTTTCTTAATGTTCCAGTTTAACATGGTTAGCAAACACATATGAGGGAGAATATGAAGCGCTTGGCTCTCTGCTGGTGTGTGGGGACACTAAGAATGATCTGCTCCAAGTTTGTCCATTTTTCTTTAAATTTCATTATGTAATTTTTCCTTTCAGCTGCTTAGAATTCCATAGTGTCTATTTCCCACAACTTTGATATCCATTCATCCAGTGACGGGCATGTGGGTTAGATGCAGATTTGGAAATTAATTCAGAATGTTAATGAGGGAAACAAGAAAATACACTACTATCATTGATGAATCCTAACAAGTAGGTAAGAATTTAGCAATGGCTTATATTTATATTGCGTTTGTTTCAGTGATAAGTTTAGATTTTGTCCTCTGGTAAAGGAAGGAGATATTGGTAGATTTGAATGACTAAATTTTGTGGTGAAAATAGTGGTTTTAGAAGGTAACTATGGTCACCATTATACCACCAACACAAAAATTGTGATTTTGGTATATGACTTCAAGTGTTGCATAGAAGATTTACTGAATAGTCTTTAAGGGGTTCCATTTGACTGACCTCAACATACATATTGCAAAGTGGCTTTCTTCACAGAAATTATGAATTACTGTTTAGTCACTATTTCTCACTTTGTCTTTCTGGAAATCTAATTAAATCAGCAAGTTAATAGCAAAAGAGGAGACTAAAAATTGTGATAATAGTATATAAAACATGAGCAGTATATTTAACTGATTCATTCAATCCAATAAATAATTCAAATGGAATCTTCTTCTATGTTTATGGAGTGGTCAAATCATTTTAGATATATCTGTTGATCTTCAGAGGCAAGCCATTGCCTGCAATAGAAAAGAAAGAGTTAATTTGGGCATTCTTCTTAGCAAGTGAGTTGTCAAACAGAGAAAATCTAGCCTTAGGAAGAGCCAGGCAGTAACTCTAGCAGCTTCACTCATGCATCATGACTAGTGTCATAGTATACTCTGTAGAGAAATTGTATTTAAGATAATTAAACATAAGCAACTACAGAGGGGAATGCAAAGGAGGGATTATAGCTGAATCATTAGTATCAAACTTCATCCCTTATTTTCTTTCTTTTGATCACTAATGAAATTTAGCCACAAATGTAAGACTAGCTCACACCCCAAATTACCTCTCCTGTAAGATAAGTTTTCTAATAGAATTTTGATATTGACAGGTCTATGCTTCCTTTTCCAAGCAGTCCCTGTGAGTTTCAGATGAGATTTAAAAACTTAAGATGGAGATGAGCTTCCCTGCCCGTGGTAACACATGCTCTAGCTGACTGCAAGTTCTGTATTTTGTGGAGCCCTGCACTTCTTGATCTGTCTCTGGGCTGGTGGTCAAGATGCCCATGAGCTGCAGCAAATACAGTTTTATCATCACAGACAGTCTGCACTTCTCAGCAATCCTCACAAAGCCTGACATTGGAATTCAGTGCAGCGCCATACCCATATGTCCCACAGGGGCAAGTTCACTCCCTTTTACTCATGAATTTAAAGGTAAGAAAATAAAGTGTTTATGTGTAAGATGTCCTACAGGAATCATGTTTTAGCTAGCTGTTTACCATGAGACAACTAGCATTGGCCTATGAATCTTAGATTAATTAGTGTGGAATCTAGGATCCCAAATGGTGATTTCAGTCCTCACCTTTTATCTGTCTCTTTTCTACAACATATATGTTTTCCTACCCATCCTACAAATAGGGGCTTTTGGTCACAAGGTGGCACCAGATGAAACAGTGTATGCTTCATTAAGCTTTCTCTCTAAATTAACCATAACTGTAACTGCCTTATTTAAATTTCAAGTTCACCACATAGGTCTCATAAATTAATGTACATAAAGACATTTTGAAAATTTTAAACAACCTTTAATTAGGAGGCACTCGAAATTAGAATTAGTAATAAATGTGACTTCAGTATATGATATCTAACAACAGTGAGATTAGAATAAATATGCCTATAGTCTTTTGAGGGAGGTAAGAGGAAGATTAGTTTATCAATGACTTTATATTCTTATTTCCTGAAAGTAGAACAGATTATTTCTGTATATGAGACACATTATTTATATTTACTTTCAATTGGTAGCATTCTAATTAATTCCTTTAGAGACAAGAATCTGAAAATAAACCTAAGTATATTTTCTAGCAGGCTAAGTGTCTGTAATTTGGATGTGTAAGAAAAATTGACAGTAATTCCACAAGGAAATCAAAGTGACATTTTAAATAAATGTGAAATTGCTAGACATTATTTAAGTTTTAGTGATATTTTGAATATATAGGATGTTTATATTATTCAAAAAGTATAAAGTGAAAATGAACCCTTTGTGCTGACTACTCATTGTGCTTCTCCACCATGATTCTCAGTTGGTCCGTACCTTACCTTAGTGGAGATCACTATTACCAGTTATACATGTATCTGTCCAGAAATATCCCACACTCACACAGGCTTATGTAACCATGTATTCTTACATTAAGGGTGTCATACCATGTAAGCTCTTCACTGCTAAGTTGGCCTTCTTTTCCAAATTTTTCTAAGTCAAAAACCATAATCTTTCTGCTTGCCATTTCTTTTGATTTTTTTTTAAAGTTGTACTGTGTGTGTGTGTGTGTGTGTGTGTGTGTGTAGGAGTAGGTGTGTGTATAGGTGTATGTGCACACACAGGCAGATGCATACCATGGCACATGTGGTATAGAGAGCAGATCACAACTTGCAGGTCAGTCCTTGCCTTCCACCTCCTTTAAGATACGTTCTCATTGTTGTTCACCGCTCCTTTTGTGAGCATCCAAGAGATTCTCCTGTAGTTTCCTCCCTTCTCAGCATAGGTTCAGTGGGATTATAGAAGTCTACTATAGCTTCATGTTTTTTTTTTATGTGGGATATGGGGAACTAAACTTAGGTACTCAGAAAACATGACAAGCACTTTATTCGATGAACCATCTTGCTAGCCCTCTTTTTTCCACTTTTTAAATTTTATTTTGAATATCTTTGTTGTAAATATTAGATACATTATCTGAGCAATTCTTGTGATGGTACACCCATTTCCCTCCCTCTGTCCCCAACCCACTGGGGGTCCTCCTTGGTGTGCATACTGGATCTGTCCATGGGGTAGGGGTTATGAATAGAACAGGAGGTAGTCCGTTTTTCTTTCCTCCTTTGTGTGTTGTTGCTGAGGGGGACAATGTCTCTGGATATTCTCCCCCACCATGGCTCTTACAATCTTTCCGCCCCCTTTTCGGCTCAGTTCTCTTAGTCATGGTGGGTGAGTGTTATGTCTACTTAATTGTTGGTATCTTAAATGTCTCTGGACTTCTGCTTTAGATTGTGTTGGATAACATTGGTGTCTGTCTCGATGACCTATTCTGGGTTATCTGACTTGCTGTGATGATAGGTCTCTAGTTTATCTTGCCACTTTCTTATAGGTTTCATTTGTGCCCTATATGATAGGCCAGGGGTGGATCATCTCCTGCCAGCATGTCAGTCATCCTATTTCTTATTGGTATGTTTGTGTTTTCCACAGCTCTTGCTGCCTTCTGAAAAATACAAACAGAATCTCCATCGGAGAGTGATATCAGTATAGGTTAAATGAGACAAACATTGCTAATTTGGCAAGATTCTAATGGGTTTAGCCTCTCTGTAGCTCTCTGGTAGAGGGAATTTCCCCTTTGATCCTGGGATCTTGGTCCCCATAAGATTTTGCCATGAATCCAGCTTCAATCTATCTCTTTGGATACTGGCTAATCATAAGTACGCTTGCCCTGACCCTCTGTTTCTTTCTTTTTTTAAAAAAAATTACTTTTTTCACTGTTTCTCTGAAAACCCTACCATTCATGCAGCTGCCTTAGAACTCCATAGCTGAGCGTGCCTGCTTTCTTGGACCCTAATGCAAAAAACATGAGCTTTTCACTTCTTTATCTGTCTCCCTCCTCCCAGCAGCTGCCAAGATTTACAGCCTGCCTGACCTGTTGGTTTTTTTTTTCTCTCAAACTCTGACAAAATTGTCCTTGAGCTTTCAAAAATAGAGAGAATATCATGCTGTAATGCTGTATACACTTTTTGAAATCTTGCTTTTTGATTAAATAATGTATCTTAGAGGTATATTTACATCAGATTTAGAGATGTACCTCATTCTTCTAATCAGCTGTATCATAATGTATCACTTTATGAAATTACCACAATTTTATTTAACCTGTCTTCTCCTGGTAGGTTTTTCAAGTAGTTTCAAGTATTTAGCTACAATAAGTAAGCTATAATAATAGAATCGAACATCAGGTATGATTGAGTTTTAAATTCAAATATGTTAGGGTTTTTAAAAGTTCATTATATATCAAATATTACTTAAAGATCATGTTATTAAGATTAACTATATACTGGTATGGTTATTGAAATTATGCCCAAATCAGTTTAGTTTAAAAAGTATTGTTAGGGCTGAAGAGATGGCTCAGTGATTAAGGCACTTCCATGCAAAGCAGAAGGACCCAAGTTTGATTCCCCAGTACAAATGTAAAGCCAGATGTAAAAGGTGGTGCATGTGTCTGGAGTTTGTTTGCAATGGTTAAAGGCACTGAAACAACCATTCTCTCTCTCTCTCTCTCTCTCTCTCGTAAATAAAATATTTTTAAAAAGTGTTGTTTAATTTTGTAAGGATAATAAATATTGTAGGCTATGAATAAAGATTTGTTGAAAGGTAAGTATAATTAGTTCACTGAAGTTTTCTTATTTCAGGAAATTCAGGAAGAGGAACCTAATTTTATATAAATATCTTTACTTTTTACATTTGTTAACAACAATTTTTAAATCCTCACCAATTTTGTGTATTTCTATAATCTTACCCTTCCTGTGATTAACTCTTATTTTTTTTACTCTTCTAAATATCCTTGACAGTATGAGATGAATTTCATTTATGTCAGTAGAGAATTCACAAACCAATAAGTTAATGGTAGCTTAATGAGTATCTTTCATTGTCCAACCTATATATTAAGTCTCCTATGTTTTGTTAGAGATAAGAATCCAGTTGGATAGCTGAAGCAAGATATTAATATAGGAACAAATAATAGGAATTCAGGACACAAATAATGGGTTGATATAAGGTTGTCTCTATAACAACAGCAATTATAACATTGTCTATTTGTATGACAAATGTTCTAATTGCTATCTAGTTACTTGTCAGATATCTGTCCCATTTGTTCATTTTCCCAGAATCCATTTTGTTCTGATTGATTGTCCTACCCCCTACAATATTATTATTACATTTGCTTACATGCATGTGTTCCTCTTCAGCAAAACCCACATACCAGGCCAATTGTATTAGTTACTTTTCTGGTTGTGTCAAGATGCCAGATGAAAGAAATTTAAGGAAGGAAAGGTTTATTTTGGCTCACAGTTTGAGGAAATATAGTCCATCATGTGAAGCAAGTCCTAGAGGCAAGAATATGATAAATCTGGCCACATTTCATCTGCCATTAGGAAGGGGGGAGATATGAATTCTGATGCTAACCTAGATTTCTTCCTTTTTATTCAGTCTAGACATCTAGCCCACAGAATGGTAACACCCACAGTTGGAGTGCATCTTCCCACCTCATCCAATCTAGAAACTACCTTGCAGTTATGCCCAGAAATTTTCTCCCAGGTGATTCCAGATCCTGTCAAATTGACAGTATTATTCATTACAACAATTGTTAGATATAATTTGAGTCATTGTTTTACTTAAGGAATCTTAATGACACCCTAGCATACCACATCATATCCAAATTCCTCTGCATATTTTCTTAGAATCTTACAGAATTAAACCCCTTCCTCTTTGTCTAGTTTCATTTTCTATTCAGATGTCCCTATCATGAACAATATCTTCTCACCAGACCATTTTCTAAGTATATTGTGCTTGATAAGTCCTATTTGTGTGCCTTGGGTTGTGTTGTTAAAACTTCTTGAATCTCTTCTTTTTTATTCTCTCTTAATTTTTTTCTATCGTTTTAGGTTCATATGGAGACCTATTTCCTTTATAAAATTTCCCTAATCATTTCTGCCAACATTGACCTCTTTTTCCACATCTTTACTTTCTATCTATCTATCTATCTATCTATCTATCTATCTATCTATCTATCTATTTATCTATCATCTATTATCTATCATCAATCTATCTTTTATCTCTCTCTTCCTCTCCCCCCACACATAGCTTTACAGCTCAAATGCTTCAATTTGTCATTAGATTATATTGTGCCCTATGTTCTCTCTATCTCTCTATATTGGTGTGCTAGTCCAGTATTTATACTCCTAGATTATAAACTGAAACCAAGGAAGAATATTTTACTTTCTTTTCTTTTAGTGCCTAATACAGGACAGAGTGCAAAATATTTATATTTTAAATAAGTTACTAAGAATGTTATTGTTTTCTTATATCATTTCAGAGGTTAAGACAGATGATGGGGGATTATTTCTTTGGAAGTTTCATGTTACTGTGAGTCTCCAGTAGGGTTATAGCTCATTGAGAATATTTGGCTACAAAACAGATATGAGGAATTAATGATTTTAAGTTTATATTTTAATGTATATTTCTTTATATTCACAGGCTTATGAAAAATATCCAAATTAATCCATTTATTTGATCTTGTTGGAAAATGTGACTGTAGAAATGGCCAAATACAGTGAATCGATGGTGCTTTAAATGTGTTGGAAAATAGATATTGTATAGTTAGAGTAACAACCCAAGTAGGAATAGTGTGTAATAAATGTTTACACACTAAGTCTACAAACATTAAATATCATACACGATAGAATCTTTCTTACCTTGTTATTTACCTCAATTTTTACATTACATTCTTTCATTTTCTCTTCTAGCTTTACTCACAGACAAGCCTCCCAAGCCATTGTTCCCCATGGAGAATCAGCCAAGTGTTATAGATGTCCAGCTGGGTAAGTCCCTTTCTGGATATAATAGATCCTAAACTTGTTCTCTGTTAACAGATGGGGAAAATTGCAAAAAGCAGGAAAGGTTTATTGCCACTGTTATTACATGCAAATCAATTTGCATTGAACTCATTTGTAACCCTGGAGTTCAGTGCAATAGCAGTTTAAGGAAGTGAGTTTGTATTGCATCAAGGAAGGGTAATACTAATTTGTTACACTGGGCAGTAAGTGTGCTACTCGACTGAGCTTTTTAACTCCATGATTGATAGATTCATGGCTGTCTTGCACTGGTGATTTGTACAGAAAACTTTTCATACATGTCAGCCAAAAAATTTTATTTGGACACCATTAACTTCTGAAGATGAAGCACTTCCTAAAATGTAAAACAGCACTCAGTATAGCCTTAACTTGATTTGATAATACTATTTAAAACAGTACAATTCAGTGCTATTTAAGACTTATTTTTTTAGGTTGACATCCTAAATACTTATGAACCATATGATGCAGGAAAAGTAACAAGTTGATTTATGAGTGTTAGTGTCTTCACCAACTCAAACAAGGATGCAAGGTGTTGAACCTTTTTTCTATCATTCTTGCTTGCTTGATTGAGTACCATACCTCTAATCTTTGTGATTTCAAGTACTGTGAGCAAGAAACCCACGGGTGTGCTAAGCTCGCTCTCAAAGGGTAGCCTTTCATCTATGCCATGTCCTTGAGCATTTATGAGCTTTCATCTGTCTTCAGTTACATTCTAGTATTCTGACTCCCCCCCCAATTTTAAACAAAAAGAAATATGGTGGAGCTGAGTAAATTTCTGAGAATGTATGATTTTTGACATTTGTGATCATAGTGGTAAAATTATACAGCCCAGGAAGGTGAATTGACCCCAGTATTACATTCACTTGGGAACTTACTGATTCATGTTTTGATCTTTCCAACCAAACATGGGTAGTTAGAAATTTATTTCTATCTTGAAAAGAGGAGAGAAAATTGTATCTCTAGATGCTTGTTCACTGTAAGCCACCCTGGGTAACGTAGCAAGACCCTATTTTAAATAATAAGAAATAAAAATTTAAAGGTCAATTAACACTTTCAAACTAAATGTGTTGAACTTTACTCTTTTGACAGTGGCACAGGGTATAGATAGTTTGGTAGGCGTGATGTCGGGCTTGAAATAATGGGTTGGGTGGAATCAGACCCTACCTCATGTCAGGACCCCAATGTGATGACCAGGGGTGTCACTGTGGACCTTTTCCTTTTTTTCCTAGTGTGGTCACATTGAATAGATAATTTTTTTTCTGCTTTAAAAAAAACAAATGTAACACATTGCAATTTTTAAATAAAGCCTTAAAAATTAGTACCAATTTAAAAACTGTATTAGTCAGGGTTCTTTAGAGGAAACAGAGTTGACAGAATGGATTGTAGTAAAAGGGGACTTATTGGGGTAACTTACGACAGTCCATCAATAGCAGTCTGCAGGCCCACAATGAAGAAACCAGTAGCTGTTCAGTCCATGTGCCTGGATGCCTCAGCAGTCCCAATCAAGCCCAGAAGGCCTGATGCCTCCCTTGGAAGGAGCTGCTCTTCAAGTCCACGATGTGAGGCCAAGGAAACTGGGTTCTGATGTCCAGGAAGGGTAGGAGAGCAGGATGCTAGTACAAGTCATGAACAAGCACCTGAAGCTAACAAGCAGGGAGGCCAGGAGAGAATTTCTTCCCCTTTATATAGCCTTAGGGTGGGGTCCCACAATCCTATCCCAGACTTAATGGCTTCCTGAGTCTCAGGAATTTCCTTCCTGCACTGCCCACACAGGAAAGGATGTTTACTTCTACCTCCTTTGTGCTTCCTTACACCCTGCCCCCTACTGAGAGGCTGCCTTCCTGTGAACATCCTCAGAGAACCACCCAAGATTACTTGAAAGGTCAAGTTGACATCAAAACTTAACCATCATAGTCCACCCCTTATCAACTTGACATCAAACCATATATCCTTACATCATGCTTAATTCCTAAATGAAGACAGTAACAAGATCATAATTCCACCTAACATGATATAACTATCTCACAACTGGAAATGCATAATCTCCCCCAACACAAGGCAAGGCTCCTTAACTTAGATTTCTATAAAAGCAAAACAAGTTACATTTACAGAGTAAATATTTCCAACTTCAATGAGGCATACAAGGAAAGATTAGACCAATGCAAACTAATATAAATTGAACAATGATTAATGATATAATCTTAACTAATATCAATTAAATAATAGAGGAAAAACAACCATATTGGTATACATATGGGCAAACATTCTTAGCAAGTAATACAAAACAAAACAAAACAAAATACTTATGGCAATTATAACCCTCGTTTTTGTAACCGGTCACGTGGCCTTAGTTGGTATTTGTAACTACCTTCTTCTACTACCCATTCTGTATTTCCTCCACCTTCAGCAAGCACCTCAGCAGGTCTTGGTTCTTTACCTGGAGGGGTGACCCATACTTTCATTCCTGATGGATCTGAGCCATTTTTCACATTGCTTTGATTGGGGTGTTGTAGTTTCCCATTGACTTTGATAAC
>PVHP010045649.1:0-13588 GCA_004024765.1 Zapus hudsonius | reverse complement strand
TTGATCCAGGTGTCCCCCACAAACAATTGAATGTGTTCTGATAGATCGATCCTCAGCTGATGGCAGTTTGGGTTTTACAACCTCGATGAAGCTGTGTTGTTGGGGGTGGGCTTATGGGGTTATAAGCCAGCTTCCCCTTGCCAGTGTTTGGCACACCTTCCTGCCGCTGTTTGCAGTGCTGTGGCAGAGGTGATGTCCATCCTCTGCTCATGCCATCGTTTTCCCTGCCAGGATAGAGTCTCTCCTCGAGTCCATAAGCCAAATAAACCCATTCCTCCACAAACCGCTTTTGTTTGGGTTCTTTCTGCGCAGCAACTAGAAAGCTGACTGCAACAAATGGACTCAGAGTGGACATTGAAAGTTTCATGGTGGAAGCTAATTTTTAACTATTCTAAGAGTAAAGAAATGCATATTTTGATATGGCTGTTTAGTTTAAGAATTTCAAAGCTGCTGGGTACCCTGCCAAAGAAACTGAATGTGTGTGGGGGGGTAAGGGGGGTGAGGGCGAGGGGAGGTTTACATGTTGTGAAAGTAAAGCAACAAATTAAACCTTCCTTCCTCTCTAGATTAATACAACTGTCAGCCCTGTAAACTTCCTTTTCCACTACTGTGAGGTAGGTCTAATTTAGAATAAGAAAGACAGCTTGGAAAGCAGACCAGAACTCACAGGGAGAGTGTGGACCTGCAAAGATGAAATGGCTCTGTTCAAGAAGGAGGCTGGAAAGACCTAAAATGGATTGTTTTTTCTATTGTTTATAGAAAGGAATTCAGGGTTGGGAGTGCAAATACCACTGGAAATGGCTATCTTTGAGGTGTTACCACACACAGAAAAGGTCTAAATGTCTCAAAACTAGATTCCATTGTCAGAGTCATAGTAATAAACAATATGAAGCTTAAAGTCGAGCATGCTGTCCAGAGCTGAGTCTCTGCAACCACCAGACAACTGCACTACTCATTTTAAAACTGCAGTTGCAAGAACTCATTTTTCATTCATTAAATAAACTCACGCCTTATGGAACAGTCAGTATGGACTAGATGATCGATTTTCATGCATCCTGAGTGTAGATATATAAGCATTTATCATTACCAGGCATTTTTTCAAGTTACTTAATACTTTTATATAAAAAAAAAACCTTCAAATTGCAAGAAAATTTTAAAACAGAAGTCACAGCTTTCCCAGTACCTGTGATTTTGTTTTTTTCAGAAGTACTTATTTGTCATTTGATTTATTGTCCTATGGGCTGTCTTTACCTGACTCATGTGACTCTAGCCACTTCCCCTTCTTAAGAGAAAAATCTGTATCTTTAAGAAATTGGGGAGAACAGCCTATTTAAAAAGAAACTGGTAATTGTGGTAACACAACAAGACTAAATTTTATTTAGATGGCAGTCAGGTTTTCAATCATAATAATAAATAGTAGGATTTTACTCCAACCCTATGTTAGCAGAGAATGAAAGACAAGGAAACATACTAGATGGGGAAAAGCCCGTATGAAAGAGAGGCACTCGGGAGGCAGAGGTAGGAGGGTTGCTGTGATTTTGAGGCCAGCCTGAGATTACATAGTAAATTCCAGGTCAGCCTGGGCTAGAGTGAGACCTTACTTTGAAAAACCAAAAAAATAAAAATAAAGCAGAGACAAAAGAGATGCTCAGGCAGATATGGAACTTTCTTGACTCAAGTCTCTCTCTTAATTGGTTTGGCCAATTGTAACATTTCTTTCTTAAAGGTGCAAATTCTGACAGGATTTATAGCTTATTTTTTAAGAATTTATACCTTTTAAAAAAGTCAGGGACATCTTTTGTCTGATGTGGTATGCAATGCTACTTCACATATGGCCTGCCCATCTCTCTACCTCCTCACTTCTGACGTAATTCCCACACCCTCATGTGCTGCTCAGCCGACATCTGCATGTCCCATCTTGGGGTGAATAGCTATTGGAGGCTGCAAAGATCACACATGCAGGCTTCCATAATTCCCTGCCAACCCTGGTCCTGCTGAGCCTTGAATCTCCAGGCCTGGACCACTCCTCTGAATCTCAGCTTCTGTCCTCGTTGGCTGCTTTTCCTGGGCCTGGCACCTGACATGCAGCTCTGGAGCAGGTCCCCAGAATGGCCCGCTTTAACTGCTGAGATATCTTCATCCATCCTTCATGTCAATCCATAGCATGTGACACAGCACACTGGTTCCGATGCCGCATCTTCCAGAATATCCTACACTTGTCCTCAGCTCTGCTTTCACCTCAGACAAGAATGGGAACACACTGAAAGCTCTCCAGCCTGTTTCCTGTAGATGTTTTCCAAGCTTCATGGACAAATAGCCTCCATATTTTGTCTGCTGAAATATTTATTTCAGTGTCACTTGGAGTTTGGCAGCTTTTCGCTCAACCAGGCCAGGGGTTTCCTTCCCTTCTGCAGAAGTAGCATAAACTTCAGGTCAGAGAAGGCCAGTGTATCTGAGGCACTCAGCCACACTTCCTTATACTTCAGCGGCCTGAAATGTTCTGTAAAATCTGCAGAGCTTAACTCAGTTCCATTGCTTTAGACACCTAGGAACTCCATCATTCAATTTCTTTGACTAAAAAGAGAGAGATCTCATGTCGCAGGAGTGGGCAGCCCAGAAAGTTAACATAGACCACCTTTTGGTAACCAAAACTTTCAAGTTAATAAGCCAAAAGTCTGGATTACAGTTGCTTATTGAATGCAATTGGAACAGGGAAGATTAGACAGTAAAACTGAAAAAAAGTGACCTAATCCGATGAATGTGGCAGGCAGTGATATGACCTTCCCCTTGGAGGGTTGTCATGGAGTGAGAAAGGGTAAGTGTGCTGGACAAGGGTCTGAGAACTTATGTCAGTTACTTCTACTATCATTTACTCCTGCCAACTGCCCAGAAGGTAGGTACTCAGCCCCACTTTGCAGATGTGGAAAGGAAGATTCAGAAGAGTTTTCTTCTTGCCTGCCTTGCAGTAAGGCAGCCATGGGTTATAAGTCTAGGCTTGACTCAGGCATTCTAGTTCCCAGCTGGCCTCAGCATGCAGATTTCTCTGCAAGGTCTTGGCTGTGGGGTGTGACCAGGTGGTGGCAGCAGGAGATGATCCAGGCTTTCGCTGTAGTCATTTTTGGAATACAGCAGCACGTATTTTCTTGCTTAAACCTCACTGAGTTAGGCTCAAAGTTCTTTGTACAGGAAAAACTTCACGATGTGGTTTTTGCCTCTTGAACTCAGACCTCTGTTTTCTTATGAGTTCTGCTTGTTGGTTTAGGTTTTCTTTCTTTAATGTGTTGGATTTGATTTTGCCAAACTTAGTTGCTCCTTGTAGACTTTTCTTTGTGTGAATATCTAGAAATCTGAAAAGGAAGGATCCATGTTTGTTTTCTTTCTATTGGATTTCCAGCACTAGGAAGCAATCTTCAAAATATTAAGTGACCTGTAAGCTTGGACACTAACCAATTAGGATAGATATCTGAAGTCAACAGCTGGTAGAAGGCCTATGTCATTGTATAGTTTCCTAGTTTGGTGCCAGACCATGGTGGGTACATACTATCTGTGAATAAAAAATGAGCAAATTTCAGAAATTCTAGCATTTGGAATCTTTGCTTGTGTTCCAGATTTACTCTTGGCTCCATCCAGTTATATCTTTTTTCTTTCTCACTTTCTCATTGCCTATTTTATTTTTTATTGTCCATAATGAGTTACATTATTTAATGGGCAAACAATGAGTTGTTATCCCCAGTTCCCCAATGCCCCTCTTCCCCATTCCCAATCAGCTGGATATCCTCCTCCATGGGCTTTCTGGATCAGTCCTTGGGGCAGGGGACCATGGATAGCCTAGGAGTCAGCCCTCATTGCCTATTTTATGTCTTATACATCCTTTAAATTTATATTCCATCTACTATTTAGAACCATCACCCCAAAGAGCACCAGAATCAAAGTTGTGTGAAGAATTACTGTGTGTCAGGGCTGAGGAGATGGCTCAGTTGTGCTCATGACAGGGCACAAAAATCCAAGGCTTCAGCTTCAGGCACAGGGAAACAATTTGCTTGGGTGCAACTTACTCTTCTGTTGCCTTCTGCCAAGTGTCCTGGCCTGTGGAAGACAATCTTTTCAGGATGAAGGGTGGAAGCAAAAATGGTTTTTGGTCAAACACTTTGTCCATCAGAACAATTAACTATTCAGAGCATTCCAATGGATTTCATGGCACAAATAAAATGAGATATTTCCAGCCCAAACAGCCAATTATTTTATTTTATTTGTTTGAGAGAGAAGGGGCCTGGGGAGAGACAGAATGGGCACAACAGGGCCTCTTGCCAATGCAAGCAAACTCCAGATGCATGAGCCACTTTGCGCATCAGGTTTTATGTGAGTACTGGGGAATCAAACTTGAGCCATCAGTTAAAGGGTTTGTAAGCAAGTGTCTTTAACGGCTGAGCCATCTCTCCAGACCCCCCCATTTTCTGTTATTCATCTTCTTCTTCCCATGGTTCTATAAATGATTACTTTTGGAATTAATATTAAGAAATACTTATATTTACATTAACATTTTCTCATACAATAAGTTAATGCCAGCTCATGTCACAACCTGACCTTAGCATGTTATTGAATATTTCTAGCATCACCTTTAATAATATGTTGAGAGGGGACAAAAGGAGAAAGCATGTACACATAATAATACGGTTTGAAAATTATGTCTAGCATGGATTAAAAGCCAGTGGATTCCTTATAGGTACTAAACTAGGAAACTTGTTAGAATTTGAAGACATACACCAGTAGAGAAATTATTAAGGATAAATATTATTTGACCATAAATGCACTTACTCCAGGTGTGTAAATTCGATCATAATTCCCCTCCAGCCAGAACTCACAGCAATTTTTTGCCAGTGTTGACTTGTGGCTGTATTGTTGGCTTTTGTACAACCATTTTACCAAACTAGTTTTCCAAGTATAGATATGGTACAGCAAGGATCATAGAAATAATTTTTCAAGATCTCTCTCTCTCTATCCTTCTGTCTGTCTGTCTGTCTCTTTCTCTGTCTTTGTCTTTCGAGTTCATGTGCACGTGTGTGTGTGTGTGTGTGTGTGTGCACAAACAAAAGGCCCAACAGGTGTCCAGTTAATTCTGTTTTCATTTGGACAAATGTGTGACAGGAATGATATATGTAGCTGGAAGCTTTTTAGTGTTCAAAAAATTCAGTGCATCCTTGTGGCACACTCATTTTCTTTTGCTACCTTCTAAACTGGAAGGGAGCTCTGTCTTCCACACTGTGATTCTCCTGAGCTCATGTAAACTTTCACCATCCCCTGTGACAGCATCTTAACAGGGCCGCACTATCAAAACTGCATCCAAAAAAAAGTTTCTTCAGGCTTTTATTATTTTACATATTTTTAGTATACCTTCTAAAGAAGAACATCATCTAATGTGGCTCCTTTAATCACTGAATTTTATAGATACTTCAATGGAAATTACCAAATATTTTATTTTAAGCCTGAATTTGAAAACCCATTTTAAAAACCATCTGTGTTCATCTCCCTAGTTTATCAAGGTTGATACAAGGAACGTCATTTGTACATATTCCTCCAAAGAGTTGTTCAGACACCAGAACTACATGATGTTTACCAAAGAATCTCTCCAAGCTACCAAAGTGCCCAACCTGTGATACTTTAATGATTGTTGTTAAGAGAATGATATTGAATTGTTCTTTGATCACTGAAAATTAGGCTTAGGGTATCATTTTTAATATCAGCTTTAACTTGTCATGGCCATAGATACAGAAGATGGAGATAAGGGAGGAACTACCAACCATCATCACTGGTGGTGAGAGTACTCTAGTCCTGGAGAACTTCATACAAACCATACATATCTCATCCCTACGAAGACACCAGGTCTCATAAGAAATGATGGTCAAATGAGGCCAGATACTTGCAGGAAGGCATTTTCTGCAACCTGCTTCCTCATCTGCTGTCACACAACTCTATACTCCTCCCAGAATTATCTGTGCATGGCCAACGTCCTTCAATTACATGATCTTATACAACATCTAACCACTAGCTCTGGAAGACACATCACACCTCACCTCCTTCCCCAAAGGTTCAACGCCCTCTGTATGTTGATCTACCACCACGAATCCCAATATGCCTTCTCATGCTGGAGTGTGCTAAGATTTAAAGTGTTGCACCATTTTGGAGTTTGGTCCTGATGAAAATAAGTGATCTGAGCTCAGATGTTAGTGATGTCTCTTAGCAGTTAGTTACACAGCACCAGTTTCCCACTGCCAGACACTTGGAGGAAGACATCTTCTGCAACCTGCTTTGGCTCCACTAAACTTTCTCCACCAAAACCCACTAATCAGCCATTTTGTGTTCCATTTCCCACTTTCAGCACATGATTATAGGTATAATTATATTGCCACAAAAGTTTGCAGGAAAGATTTCTTCTAACTTTCCCCATGTTTATTTTGGAAAGTTTTATTGTTTTATCTTTATGTTTAGATATGCACTTGAATTTTGTTATTTTGTTTATGGAGGAGGGTGATGACTCATTTTTTCCCATATGTTTATCCATTTTTCCCATAGCACATCTTACGAAGCCTTGTCTTCTGTTCCACTGCAATGTCACCAGAGCTGTAAGTCAGTGTCCATGCGATAAGTGTTTGGGTCTCAACACTTTGTCAGCCTCACTGTCTTAATTTGTGTGGCTTTGTATGAAGACTTGATGTCTGGCATGTAGGTTTTGCAATGTTCCCTTTCATTGGCTGGCCCCTGACATGTTTGCATACATTTCAAAATCAGTTGGCAGCAATTATGGCATCTTAATGTCCTTGAATTATTACTGTCTTCTTATCTACTGTAATAAAATCTAAATGTCTTCATATAAAAGAATGAAATCTTTTATTACATAGTTCTGGTTTCTTGTCTGGTCACATTTCTGACCACTCTCCTCTATGCATTCTATACTATAGTAATAGTACCATTTGCTTAATCTTAAATTATTTGTTTCCACTTTAAGAATGTCATTGTGGTAATAAAAATGTCCCATGTTTTTGTGTTCTCCAGTATTCTCTTCTCTTTCTGCTGCTGGAACGCCCTCTATATCATTTATCCTTTGCTATTGAGTGTTATGGAAATTTCCCTGTTTTTTTTGAAATGTGATAATTAAATAGACCTAGAAAAAGGCATTGTGGGGCTGACAGTTTTGGAAAAGTACATTCAAAGATAAAAGCCTAAAAGGAAATTAATCAAGTATGATAGCCTCTCTAAGTATTGCGATTCTATGATTTTAATTTTCATGTTTATATTTTTCTGTGTTCTCTCTTTGTATGGCTAACACTCTACTGGGGTTTCAGGTTTGTGTGGCCACACTCAGCTTTTTACGTGGGGCTTGGGGGTCAAACTTGGGCCGCCTCAGGCTCTGTTAGGCCCTCATCTCTTAGTAGCAAGCATTCTCACCCTCCGAGCCATCTCCCCAGCTCCAAGATGCTTCTTAGTGACAGTCCAGTACCATTCCTCCATCTGCCATAGCCCATTGTATGGGAGTTCTCTTGGCATCAGAATTATGGCCCGACATAATCATTGTTTTGAGGTCATAGTGAAATATTCCGATACTTTTATTTTTACTTGATAGACTAGACTAGAGTATAAACAGAATAATAAAAGCTAAGACAAAACTATCATGCTTTAACAACATACTCACATTCCTAAGAGCTCACCTACATACAGAGTTCCTTTGGAAGCGACTGAGCTGTAGTATGACTATTGATACTCTCTCAGTGACAGGGAAAGTGATCAGTGATGAGAACGACAAATTCACTTCATGGATAACAAACTATAAAAAGCCTAACTTCATTAGCTGTGCATGACAATTAAGTCATTAAAATACAAAATATCAAGACCCAAAGTGGCCACACAGTCTTGACCTCACGGTGGCCCGTGTTCCCTACACATGACCTGCACAACTGTAGGTGAGAACAATGACATCAAAATAGAAGAGAGACGAGTTGGAAAGAAGGTATTGAGTGGGGCATGATCATGGTATATTACCCATATATATGGAGGTTATAGAGTTCTGAGGAATGAAGAAAGACACTGGTGAAAGCAGGGCGTGATGGTGTACCCCTTTAATCCCAGAGGCAGAGGTAGGAGGATCAGGTAGGAGGATCTGCAAGAATTCCAGGCCACCATGAGACTACATAGTGAATTACCTGCCAGGATCAAGAAAGAAGAAAGAAAGAAAGAAAGAGAGAAAGAAAGAAAGAGAGAGAGAGAGAAAGAAAGAAAGAAAGACATTAGGACACTACTCTATTGGTGGTCATGAGGAATATTCCAATTCTCTTCACTGTACGGGAGAGGATGTGACATGATAAGGAAGGTAAACATTATAGCCAAGGCCAAGGGAGTTTTCTGGGCTGTGAGGTGATACATACCTACACAGGTTACTAGATAGCTGAGCAAGTAATTCAGAAGCCAAGTGAAGTTGTGAATGAGGCGATAAAATTTATGCTTCAGAAAGTCTACCAGCTCAAAATGAGAAGTAGGAAGAGGTGAGAAGATGAACGAAACAGTTCAGAAAGAAACTCAATATGTAGAAACAGCATGCTTTTCAAGGGATGAAGATGAAAGTGCTGATAGAGAAACCCATAAGAGGCACCTAGTACGGAATCCATTGATTAGCTGGTGTGTGACAGGTATGGCAAATAAAGGGCTCATACTTCAGTGATTGGGTAAAGACAGTGATTTTAAGCTCAGAGAATTAATGTGGATCAGTAAGAAATATGTAATCCTGAAAAGAAGAGCTGCCTCACGGATGAGTCACTGCTAACAGAGAATTAAGTTTCAGGAAGAATCGTCAGGTTAGCATGGCCAAGCTGTTTTTGTTATTGTTGGAGAATATAGTTGTCTTTAGGACTTCCATCTTGGGACCCTGAACTATGAACTTTCTTCCCTTAAACTTCTATGACTCTTCATATAACTGGAGAAAAGATCAGAGGTCCTGACAAATTTAGAGTAGAAAGCATACAGTAACTACACAATCTACCAGATCCATGTTTCAGGCTGCCCAAAAGATTCTATTTTTCCATCTAATGTCATCTAAGTAGTGACTGATCTAAAAGGTTTATAGCATTAAAATGTGTGATGTGAATATCTTATCATGCATATACCTTTCACTCACAGCCGTTCTGCTCGTGTCCACATCCACATGATGGACTCTGACACTTATAGAAGCCCATGGCATGAACTGGAGATCATAACCTTAAACTCAAGAGATGGAGAAATTTATCTCTGAAGCTCTCCCAGAGAAAGGAAACTCCAGGAGAGAGAAAGACCAAGTCATGGCTTATACCAAAGACTGGGGGTGCACTCCAAACGTGCTGACATCCATTGGTGATTTTCAATTTGATATCAAAATAATATCTGGCCTCTAATAAAAAAACACATCATGGGTAAATCCTAAAGCAGGATCACAAAGAGGTGCATGCACCCCTGTGCTCACAGCAGCACCCTTAACCCTGGCCAGAGGCATGGAGTGAAGAGTACCTTATACTAAGTGAACCAAACTGTTCCTGAAAACACAATATTGTATAAACCCACTAAGAGTACTACCTAGAGGATTCAAATATATATAGAGAGATGACGTGGAATGACAGTTTGCAGGGCCTGGGGAGGAAGAAATGTTGCGTGGGTTCATAACAGACAGGCCATACTCCCTCAATTTCCCCATCTTCAGTAAATATCTCTCCAGATCCAAAATTCTGTTCCTGGTGATTGCTTTCTGCTTATTGAGGTTAACACACAGAGCATGAGTTGTAGGGTATTAAAGCTGGTCAATTAGCTCTGCATTGAAAGAAAAAACAGCCAGGTTCTTAGTGAGTTTTGACCTGAGGGTGATAATGGTTTAATAATAAACTGAAATTTATCTCTAAATCCTATGCTTGTGAAAGAGAGACTTTTAACTGAAAACAGGGCAGAAAGATAAACATCCCTAAGTAGGTTTCTTCATAAGCATGAAAGGACTGTAAGAGTGTCCAAAGACTCAATGTGCCTGTTGGGAAACTGCATAAATCCCTCCAAATTCCATGAGGTCATAAGTGTTTTCCAGGAGTGGCCATTAGATATGGAAGGAAAGATGAAAGAACACATTTTAATACTAAAATAAGCATCTAGAAGTTCAATTGGTTACTTACCTTCTTGTTTAATGGATGGTTGTAAAAATTATTTTACACAGTATGAAAAGACAATTGCAATTATTTTTTTAAGAATTTGATCAGTAACACAAGCCCTTACTAATATTTTATGGATATATGAAGTTCTACCTACATTGTTCAAATATTTCTTATAAAAAAGTGGCTTTTCAGACACCAATTCTATTTCTAGAAACTTCTTGTGTCTTGATACCATGACAGGATATGGGATGTGTGCATTCTATTAATGCCTAGTAAGAACAACTGCAGTATTTCTATTGGAAAGTTTTAGGAATGTGTGTTTTGTAGTATCTCTAGAAATAAAAAAGAAGCTTAATCCTTTCTGCCTTTGGTATTTGTGACACTTTTTGCCTGGTGGATACCTAGTAGAATGGAGAGGTAAAGAAAATTATAGCAATTTCCTTCTCCACATTCCTTAAACAAGAATACCACGCAGTTCAAAAAAAATTCTGAAATCATACTTTCTTTCTAGAAGTTACTTATTACACAGTGATTTTCATTTTGGTTGTCTGAGTCACATGATATTTTTAGAAAGGAAATCTGGTGTTGCATTTGGAAAGGGCTCAGCAGTTTAAAGTGTTTGCTTGCACAAACTGGGTTCAGTCAATTCCCAAGTAAAGACAGACTCAAAAACTGATACAAGTATCTGGCATTCTATTTGCAGTTGGCAAGAGGTCCTAGCATGCTCATGCACTCATGATAATAAAATAAATAATAATAAAATAAAAAATTTAAAAAACTGATTAAGCATCCTTGCCATTATGCAATACCCTATATTGGTTATCCTTTCCACAGAAAATGTTATCTGTACACTCTCAGTTTGCCTTCACATTCCCCAATCCCAAACCATGCCTGCTCATGCCTTCTGTGCTATTAAAGAGCACTCTGACTTCAAACCTTGCCTACAGGAGAGAAACAGGCAGAAGCAATGGATGTGCAAGAACCTAAACTGAGTACAGCTACAGTCAGAGAAGCCTGGGGCCAGGCCACACACACAGGACAGACCACATAGCCCGTGGGACCAAGTGCAACTCAGAAATGGAGAATCCCTTATTCCAGCATGATAAAGAACTTCAAGATGAAGCAGCCAATCATTAAATTAAGTAGCAGGCCTGCATAGAGCCCTGTACAGATGATCTGAATGGATGCCCATGCAGCTAGCCAAACATATTTCTCCTTCCTTCCTCTCTTAACATTAATCCTATGTGTATGAGAACCATGTTTTGTGGCCAGCTGTTTACCATATCCTTAGAAGTTTACCTTAATGCAAAGCTAATATAAATAATAAAAAGTAAATATCCAGGCTTTAATGCAGAAACATGACCTAGCTCATGGTTTAGGATTAGATATCCTTGTCTGAGTCCTCAGAGACCCACCCTTTGACCACCTGTCGCTCCTAGGCTTGCTGAGAACTAGCTGCAGTTTATAACATATGTGAATGTGTGAGAAGGAATATCCCTCACAAATTGCTTATTCCACAGCATACAGCCAAACAAGGGAACCATCAGATCCACATGTATTTTCCCAATATGATCTAGTTATTTTAAAGATCCTTAAACTAGTATTATTCCTTGATAGCTACAGTTCAGTGAATTAATCAAGTAAAATTAGCAAACTCATGGCATTCTTGATTGGTTTGAAACATTTATCATTCTGATAACCTGATAAAAGCCATTTGAGATTAAACACATTCAAAATAAATTCATTTACACACACACGTTCATGTTTCTCATCTGCCTTAGGGTTCATTCAAGAACTTCAGGTTCAAATCAAAATAAGACTTTTTCACATGGTAAAATAAATATACTTATCCTCAAGTATCTTGGAGTGACAATTTATTGTTTTACCGTATTTCCAAATGAAAGTAAAGAAGTAAGCCAGAGTCAGATCGTGAAAGAAAATGCTAATTCTTCCTTTAAAAATTCCCATGAAGGAGATTTTAAGGACTGAAGGCATCACTTTATCCATCTAATTTTCTATGCATTCATATCTTAAAAGAGAAGTGTTTTCCTGTGTAGCAAAACAAACATTTTTACCACTAGAAAAAATTATTGCCTAATTCCCTTTTAGATCCAGCCAAAATCAAATTTCTATTATTATTCCTTGCCTTGTCCCAAACCAGGATCCAATCTAGGCTCATGCATTATGTCTGGTTGTTATGCCCCTTAAAATACATTTAGTATAGAACAACCTATATTCGTGTCACCATCCAAGTGAGATATTTGAATTTGTTGGTGTCTTGTTCTTAGAGTTTATTTGACATCACTCTCAGATTTTTTAATGCAAAGATTTGAAATCACACCAGCAGCCCTGGCCTACAAGGCATCCTACCTGGGGTGGTTCTGACTTGCACCACCACAGTGAGTGACCAGAATTGATCTGGTGTCCTGCCACTCCAGCCATTGAGACTGGCTACTCAATTATGTGTCCACCCTCTGCTAGTCTCTTCTGTTCTACTAATGATCAAAAATGTAATCTTTCAGTACAATGACGTAGCGCTGTACTGAAGATTTAATTCTTCTTCAGCTATTTACCTATGTTAACACTAAATGAGAAATTCTGAATGAATCAGTTACTATAAAATTGTGGTTTTTCTACTTGCACATCCCTTCTGCTCTAATTATCTAGTGTTCTCTCATTAACTAGAAATATTTGGATACAAGGTAAGATCAGTTTTCTTTTTAAAAATATTTTTCTTTATTTATTTGCACTGAGAAACAGAGAGAAAGAATATCAATGAGTGAATGGGAGACAAAGAGGGATTGGGCATGTTGGGGCCTCTTGACACTGCAAATGAACTCCAGATGCATGTGCCACTATGTGCATCAGGTTTTTCGTGGGTACTGGGGAATTGAATTTGGGCTATCAGGCGTTGCAAACAAGTGCCTTTAACCAAGGATCCATCTCTTCAGCCCCAGGTTTTCTTTTAAAAAGACAAATACCTAATGTTTAAAATATCAATTTTCAAGATAATTTTTGCCTTCACATCTAATAAATAGTAACTTTTGCTTCCTTTAATTGTACATTAAAGGATTTTTATAAAAACCTATCTGAGAATATTTTTTTTTAATTTTAGATGTCCAACTTCTAAGACAACCAATTTCTACTGATGATCACTGGAGGAGAAAGGGGATCTTCACTTCAAAAATCAACAACTTTATTTCTTTTATCTTTTAATGGTTTTGTTATTTCAATAAAAACAGAGATGTTTGCCTTTTATTTATTAGAGCATGTCTATTCTAAAACCTGAAGATTGTTGTAGATATACTATGACAATGAGTCCTAACTACAATGAAAGATTTAGACAGCATTAAGTATCACAGAGCTGGCTCCTCATCAAGATTTCAGGAGCTTGAGCAGAGGCTGCAGTGCATTGCCAAGGCTAGATGGGGCTT